>VMDO01006431.1:46830-100676 GCA_007922755.1 Pedetes capensis
TGCTCATGAGAAATCTGTACATGAACCAGGAGGCAGTTGTTCGAATAGAACAAGGAAACACTGAGTGGTTTAAAGTTGAGAAAGGTGTGCATCAGGGCTGTATACTTTCACCCTATCTCTTCAATTTATACGCTGAGCAAATAATCCGAGAAGCTGGACTTTATGAGGAAGAATGCGGCATCAAGATTGGAGGAAGACTTATTAACAACCTGCGTTATGCAGATGACACAACTCTGCTTGCTGAAAGTGAAGAGGATTTAAAACATTTACTGATGAAGATCAAAGATCATAGCCTTCAATATGGGTTGTGACTACACATCAACAAAACAAAAATCCTTACAACTGGGTCGGCACGCAACTTCACAATAAATGGAGAAAAGATTGAGATTGTCCAAGATTTTGCTTCGCTTGGCTCTATAATCAACACCTGTGGAAGCAGCAGTCAAGAAATCAAAAGATGCATTGCTCTAGGAAAAGCTGTGGCAAAAGATCTCTTTAGAGTATTGAAAATGCCTGCAGCTGTAGCCCTGTGGCATCCAATCCCATCAGATCTTGGAAGCTAAGCAGGGTTGGGCCTGGTTAGTACCTGGATGGGAGACCACCTGGGAACACCAGAAACTGTAGGCTTAGGAGAAGGACCTGGCAACCCCCTCCCAAAAATCAATCTGCCATCGAAAACCCTATGAACAGCAGAGAAGCACTGTCAATAGTGTTTCCTCTCTTGTACAGAGGGTCGCTATGAGTCGGATACCAACTGGACGGCACCTAACAACAACAATAACAAGAGTATTGAAAAGCAAAGATGTCACATTGAAGACGAAGGTGAGTCTGACTCATGCCATGGTATTTTCAGTGGCATCATATGGTTGTGAAAGCTGGACATTGAACAAGAGAGACAGAAAAAGAATTGATGCTTTTGAATTGTGGTGTTCGAGACGTCTATTGAATATACCGTGGACTGCCTAAAGAACCAACAAATCTGTCCTAGAAGAAGTGCAACCAGAGTGCTCCTTGGAAGCAAGAATGGCCAAACTGCGTCTTACATAGTTTGGACATGTAGTCAGGAGAGATCAATCCCTGGAGAAGGACATCATGTTTGGGAAAGTGGCTGGTCAACACAAAAGAGGAAAACCATCCACCAAATGGATTGACACAGTGTCTGTAACAATGGGCTTAAACATAAATAAGATCGTTTGCCTGGCACAGAATCGGGAAGTGTTTTGATCTGCTGTACATAGGGTCGCTATGAGCTGGACTCGACTCGACGGTACCTAACAACAACAACTTGTCTACTTATCTCACAAGACTATGAAGATTAAAGTGGATCTTATATGTGATACCATTAGGCAACTGAAACACTTTAAACAAATATATGTTGTACAACATATATGATAATAAAACAATAGATCAGAGGCTATCGAAATAGGACTGGCTCACTCACTTAGCTACCACTTAAGTAGTATTTTTTTTGAGACAATGTCTCACTGTGTAGGCCAGGAACTTGCTATGTAGACCAGCCTGGCCTCCAACTTGCATCAATCCTCCTGCTTCCACCTCCCAAGTGCTGAGATTACAGGTGCATATCACCTGACTGAAAGGATTTTTATTGAAAATTTAATTCATATTTTATGATATATATTATATATAAATTATTGTTTATGCTTACCTACTTGGAAAATTACACTTATTTTGATTAATGTATTCATTATAAAGCTATCATTTATTCTAAAAGAATCTCTTTTGTTTAGAATTCAAGTTAAGTTGCTCTGGTTAGCTACTTTATTTAATTTTTTTAAAAATGTATGATTACAGACAGTTCCCAACTTATAATGGTTCAACTTACAATTTTTTAACTTTACAATAGCGCCAAAACAATACATACTGAGTAGAAACTATATTTCAAATCTTGAATTTTGATCTTTTCCTGGGATAATCACATGCAGTACAATACTTTCTCATGATGCTGGGCAGCTGAGGAGAGCCACAGCTCCCAGACAGCCACACGGTTATGCGGGTAAACAACCAAGATGCTACAGTGTACTGAGTTGCTAAGCTACGGTGTTCAGTAAATTAGATGTGTTAAATGCATTTTAGACATATTTTCTATTTACAATGAGTTTATTGGGGGTGTAATCCCATTATAAATTGAGAAACATCTGTACTGGGTGGCACCCACATTAGAAACAAATGGTCAAAGGCAAATTAATACAATACTAGGAACAAAAGACTGATAGCAACAGGTTCCAAATATAGCACAGACATCTCAGGGAGCTGTATCTTCCTGGGTGAGGACATTTGGGATTTTTATTGTATTTTATTTTATTTTTTTTTTGGTACTTTGGGGTTGACCTCAGGGTTTCACACATATTTTTGCAAGTGTTCTGCCACTGGACTGCACTCCCAGACCATTTTTTATTTTTATTTTTATTTTGAGTCAGGGCCTTGCTAAGTTATGTAGTCTACCTCTGGCCTCAAAGTCACGTCCTCCTGCCTCCACCTCCTGAATCATTGGGATTACAGGTGTGTGTCACCACACCTGGCAGATAGGTGGATCTTTATAGGCTTTAGTTTTAGTTTTGGAGACAATTCCTTTCCTTCTTTCTTTCTTTCTTTCTTTCTTTCTTTCTTTCTTTCTTTCTTTCTTTCTTTTTTTGCTGCAGATTGAACCCAGGGCTTTACACATGCTAGGCAAATGGTCTACCACTGAACTATATCCTAGCCCTAGGGACAGATTTTTCAAATACAAGTTTAGAAAACAAGAAAACCCTCTACTGTAAAGCATAGGAAGGGGTCGAGTGTCTTCTTTTTAAAAAATCAGAATTCCTGACACCGGGTGTGGTGGTGCATGCCTGTAATCCCAGCGGCTTGGGAGGCAGAGGCAGGAGGATTGCAAGTTCGAGACCAGAGGCAGTCTGCAAATTTTAGCGAGACCCTGTCTCAAAAAAGTAAAAAAGTGGGCTGAGGGTGCAGCTCAGTGGTCCAGCACTTGCAGAGCATGCAGGCGTGAGGCCCTGGGTTCAACCCCAGTACCGAAAAAAAAAAAATTAGAATTCCTACTTAATTTAATTACCACCCTTGCACTCCTAACCAGAGGCTCTCTTGACTTCTCTGAGTAGAGAATTGGGAAAGTTTTCTTCCAATTTTTAATTACTGTATTCTATACACAGTTCTTCCCATTTTCTCTTGTTCTAACATGTTTCTTTTCATTTTAACTAAGTCCAAGTCTGGGCTGGGGTTTATCTCAGTTGGTAGAGTGCTGCTCTGTGCTCTCTGAGGCCTTGGGTTTGATCCCTACCACTGCAAAAATAGGAGGACTTGGGAGCCCACTCCCAAGAACAATTCAGAAACAATCAGCCACTGAAAACTCTACTAAGAGCAAAGAAGCACTGAGATAGTCCCAGGTATGACACAGTGTCTGGGTATGGCACAGGTATGGCCAGGTATGGCACAGTTTCATTCTGTTGTACATAGGGTCATTATGAGTCGGACCCAACTCAATGGTACTTAACAACAACAACAAGTCAAAGTCTGTGTCCATACAGAGACTGAATAAACATGCAACTAAATATAGATCAAAAATATAATAAGAAACTATGAAGGATCCACAAAAAACTGTTAGAATAAACAAAGCTGCAGGACACAAAGTCAACACACAAAAATCATTTGTGTTTCTTTGCACTAGCAATCAAGAAAGGGATATTAATAAACCAATTCCATTTAAATCATCATAAAAAACAACATGTTTAGGAATAAAATGCTTAAGCCAGGGAGGCAGAAGACTTGTACACTGAAAACTACAAACATTGCTGAAAGAAATTAAAGACATAAATAAATGGAAAGAATCCCATGTTGATATATTGTTGTTGTTGTTGTTAGGTGCCATCAAGTCGGTATCCAACTCATAGAGACCCTCATAGGGTTTTCAATGGCTGACTGTTTCGGGATTGACTTGGGAGTGGATTGCCAGGTCCTTCTCCCATTTTTGCAGTGCTGGGAATTGAACTCAGGACCTCAGAGACTGCTGTGCAGCGCTCTACCAACTGAGCTAAATCCTAGCCTGTATGTTGATATATTGGAAGACAATATTTTAAGATGTCAATACTACCTAAAGCAATCTACAGATTCAAGACAATCCTATCAAAATCCCAATGACACTTTTTGCAGAAATAGAAAAATTCATGCTAAAAATTATATAAATTTTCAACAGACCCCTAATAACCAAAACAATCTTTAAAAAGAACAAAGTTGGGAGGCTCATACCTCCTAGTTTCAAAAGTTACTACAAGTCAATGTTGTTGTTAGGTGCCATTGAGTACTATCCGACTCATAGCAACCCTCATAGGGTTTTCAATGGCTGATTATTTTGGGATTGCCATGGGGGTGGATTGCCACGTCCTTCTCCCATGTTTGCAGTGCTGGGAATCAAATTCATGTCCTCAAGAGACTGCAGAGTAGCACTCTACCAACTGAGCCAAATCCCAGCCCCATTACAAGTCAATTGTAATCAAACTAATGTGGTCCTGGTATAAAGACAGACATATAAGCCAATGGAATAGAATAGTCAGCCAAGAAATAAACTCTTGCCTATATGGTCAAATGATTTTCAAAAAGGGTGCCAAGACCATTCAATGGAGGAAAGGACAGTCTTTTCAACAAACAGTGCTGGGGAAATTGTATATCCACACACAAAAGAATAAAACTGTACTCTTATCTCATACCATACAAAACTGAACTCGAAATAAAGACGTAAATGTAAGAGCTAAAATCACAAAACTCTTAGAAGAAAGCAGAAGAGAGAATCTTCATGACATATCTATCAATGATACCTTAGGTATGACACAAAAAGCATAGGCAACAAAAGAAAAATACATAAATCCAATCCCATCAAAGTTAAAAACTTTTATTTTATTAAAGGATGCTATCAACAAAATGAAAAGGCCACCCCCAGAATGGAAAAAAAAATTTGCAAATCACATATCTGATAAAGGGTTAATATGCAGAATATATAAGAATTTCTATAACTCAACAACAACAAAACAACACTATTTTAAAAAAGAGAGTCAAATACAAGTCAACTAAATTTTCTAAGGTCACTCAGTCAAACAGATAACAGGCTAAGATTTAGATTTCGGTGAACTTGACTTCAGAATCTAAGTGCTTAACTATTGCTCACAGTAAACCATCTCATCAAATGATATTTTAGTCTATAGCTTCTTTCTGAATCAAAGTTTTTAGGGTCATAATCTTTATTTTCATTTACTTAATTTTCCCTTGCATTTTGTTCACTAATAGGTAAGCTCATGGTAAGCTTCCCTGACCACACTGAAGTAAGAGCCAAGCTGTATTTCTATTATACATGATGCATTTTCTCTTTGCCTTCAATCACCTACAGATCTTTATCCTACTCTGGAGAATATTAAATCCAATAATTTCAGCTTATAAATTCATAAACTACACATAATACTAAGGCATTTATTATTGTTGGAGTTGTCAGATAAATTCTGAAATGTGTGTGAAGGCATTTGGTAAGCTAAATAACCATGTAAGTGTCAGCTATGATTAACTATAAGTTTTTGTATTGCTTACAGTTTCCATTAAACCCAGCTTTCTTTTTAGGATAAATATTTTCATATTTCTTACATCTTAACAAAAGTGAAAACTTTCCTGATTTTTTACGGAAATGTATACTCTTGTGCTTGAAGAGATCATACAGACCATCTTATCCTTTCCCTTTGTAAAGAAACTGGGATCTAGTAAAGTGATTTGTCCAAGGTCACATTGTTCAGTAGGGACAGGCCCAGAATTAGAAAACCCTGTGCAGCTTACCCCCAGTATAATATTCTTTCCATTATTGTTCCAAATCAATAAACATAGACTGGGCACTTACTATCTTCCAAACATCTGTTAAGTAGGTATTTTAATATGTATAGTGAAGCTACCATTTAAATGAATGTAGTCCTCAAAATCAATGATACAGATATATAACTATGTGGCAATTAACATGCAGAAAATGATTATAGAGATGTATACTGTTTTCAGTTTGAGACTAACAACCATAAGTACTTATTACTTCTTAAATTATTAACATTTTAGTACAGAAAATTCCACATATATGGAAAAGAAAAAAAATTCAAACAATTGCACACCATATACCTTCCAAATGTGTGTGTGTGTGTGTGTGTGTGTATAATAGAGACAGAAAATTTTTTTCCCGAGCCACTGAAATATAAGGTGCAGACAGCATGACATTTTATCCTCTAAATAATTCAGGAAGTATGTTCAAAAAGTAAGGATGTTCTTATATATAACCACAATGCCATTACCATACCCAAGAAAATTAATGATAACTGTATGATGTCATCTCATAGCTGATTTATATTTACCTTTTCTCAAGAACTATCTTATTTTTTAATAAGATGGCTCTAATCAGAGAACTACCAAGGTAGCCTATCAAGAAAACAAAACAAAAATACAAAAACAAAAAAGAGAAAGAAAAAAAAAAAAAAGAAAGAGAAAGACTGACAAAAAGCAAGCAAGCAACCAAGCAAAGCAAATTTGTTGATTACTTTAGTAAAGGAGATCACTACTTTGATCAAGTCTTAATAGTATCTCAGAGAAATAAGGAAAGGCAGTATATTTGTGAAGTTTGTGGGAGGTGTAGTTTAAAGTGGGTCTTCTGAAGTTCAAATCCATATGGCAATTAAAGGTACAAATGAGAAATAGAAAAAAAAATAATAAAGTAGGTTTTTTGAGACAGGAGTGGGGCCTTGATTCAGATTGGGCAAGTTCACGACATAATGGGATAGGATTGGTAGACAAAAGGAGATGTAAATCTTGAAAAAGAAACATTTGTTTAATGTTATTTATTATTCCAAGAAAGAAGTACTTACTGTGATGAAAGTATGTTGAGTAGTTCAGTATACAGATAAATAGATACTGGGGCAAGTTCCTATAATGAAAAATAGATTTTTTTTTTCAATTTTATCTTCTTGGGAAAGCATTTTGTAGAATTATAAATATACATTAATGAAGGTCCCGGGATAGTAAAGTCATATTAATAAAGCCAGTAAACTATATTGCTGTTGTTAGGTGCCTTCAAGTCAGGTCCGACTTGTAGCGACTCATACAACAGAACGAAACATTACCCAACACTGTGCTATGTGTACAATCTTTTTATGTTTGAGTCCAATGTTGCAGTCACTGTGTTTCTTCTCATTGTGAGTCATGCCATATCAGCAAAAGGAGGTCTCACGGGCTTTACTCCATTCCCATCACTAAGGTCAACTCTACTTTGAGGAGGGAATTCTTCCTCAGTTGTCTTTTGAATGCCTTCCAGACTAAAGGGGTTCATTTTCTGGCAGTGCTTCTCTATTCATAGGGTTTTTAATGACTAATTGTTTCAAGAGCGGGCTGCCAGGTCCTTCTCCCTAGTCTGTCTTAGCCTGGAAGCTCAGCTGAAATCTGTCCACCATAGGTGGCCCTGCTGGTATCTGAAATACCAGGGGTATAGCTTTCAGCATCACAGCAATACACAAACCCCCAGAGCTGACAGACACATGGGAGAGTAAATCATGTAGGTGTAGATTAGCTCAGTTCTCATTTTCAAACTAATTGTCCTTAAAATATCTTTTATGCCTATGCTTATCAAACCAGGCCCCAATTAAGATTCAAATATTTAATTACATTTCTATAGTCTCTTAATCTTGAGCAATCCCACCACCTTTTTTTTCCTCATGATTTTGACTTTTTGAAAAGCCCAGGACAGTTGTCCTATAGACTATCCTGCCTTTGGATTCACTTAATTTTGAAGATATTTCCTTTACAGTCTCTTTTGGCTGCTAATCCTAGTAAGCCAATTTCATTAGTTGGCTTAGTTGCCAAATCCAATTTCGGGTTCACTTCATGCCTGGTAAATCTAGGGGCTCAAATAATGTTGTTAGAACTTCTGTTTTCTCTACTTTAGTTCTGCTTCCCTCTGTAGAGTTCATTTTTTCCAACTAAAGACTTATTTCATCCATGCAGCTGTGGAAATGACTGCAAATATCTTCAGATTCATATCCTCTTGTCCCAGGAACTGCCACTAAAAGAAGACACTCTCTCAGCATCTGTGTATCAGTCTCAAGAGAGGACACTAGTTGACCTTGCTTGGGTCACATAACTTACCTCTGAACTTCCTAGTTAAGTAACCCCATGAGAACAGGGTGCTATAATTTGGCCAGGCAGGAATACCCTGCCAAGAAGATGGAATCTGCAGGAAAAGGGTAAAATGGGAATATGTTGAAAAAGGTAAATATACCATATAGCAAAATCCAATAATGACAACAGTCACTGTTGGATTTTTGAAGAGTATATCACTTTTATCATTTTTATGTACCAGTATGTATACTTAATTAATGTGAATGTTATGGACTTTAAATTCATTCCTTTCATTATTCTGTCTTATTTGCCTGCTTTCAGCAATATTTTTGTAGTACTGGAGATTAAACCCAAGACCTCCTTTAACAGGCAAGTGTTGTACCATTGAGCTACATCTTCAGCCCTTTTTATTTTGAAATAGAGTCTTACTGAGTTGCCCAGACATGCCTTGAACTTGCAATACTTCTGCTTCAGCTTCCCAAGTAGCTTGAGATTACATGTGTGTGCCACTTACCTAGCTATTTTTCAGTGACCTTAGAACATTTTCCTCACTTCCTGATGAAAATAATTTTGTAAAATTCTTTGCTCTCCTTTAGAATACATTTTTAATTCTGAAATTAAATTTACCAAAAAATGTGCAAAGACAGTATTAAAAAGTTCTCATATACTCAAATCACTTAGTTCTAGTTTCCCTTAAGTGTTACATCATTGTGGCACATTTGTCAAAACCAAGAAGCCAACCTTGGTACATTACTATTAACTAAACCACACTTTGTTCAGATTTTGCTAGTCCATCAGTGCCCTCTTTCTGTCCCAAGATTCAACACATGACACCACATCGCATTTAGCTGTCATGTTTCTTAACATTCCTTAGTTTGTGAAAGTTTCTCAGATGTTTCTTGTTTTTGACAATGTTGGTAATTTGGAGGAGTTATTGATCAAGTGTTTTCATAGAATATCTCTCAATTTGGTTTTATAAGAGGTTTTTCTCACAATTAAACTAGGTTTATGAATTTTTTGAAAGAAGTGGCCTTATCATCACATCATATCAAGGTGTACAAGATATCATGTACACTGTTGTTGTTGTTAACCTTAGCTACCACTTGTTAGGACAGTGTTTGCCAATTTTCCTCCTTTGTGAAGTTACTACAGCTAAGTTTGCCCTGAGTCTTAGTGGAGAATTTGGACTTGGACTTTTGAACATTGTTGAAACTATTAAGACTTTGGGGACTCTTAAAGTTGGACTAAATGCATTTTGCAGTGAGTTGGCCATGACCTCTGAGGGCCAGGGGCAGAGTATTCTGGTTAAGATCTAAACATTCTCAAAATGTCATGTGTTTGAACATTGGTCCCTAGCTGGTGGCACTGTTCTGAGAGGTTATGGAACCTGGGGAAATGAGATCTAGCTTGGTGGAAATGAGTCACTGGGGGTGGCCTTTGGAGGTTTTTACCCAGATCCCTGGTTCCAGTAAGCTTTCAGCTTCCTGATCATGAAGATATAAGTCCTCTGCCATGAGCTCTGCCATGCCTTTTACCTCTATGGACTAAAAATCTCTAACCATAACCCCCCAATAAATATCTCTTTCCCCCTAATTATACCTTAGTCAGTTTCTCTGCCACAATAAAACAATGAGTTGACTAATGCAAACACCAAAGAGACATGACCAGAAAAAAAGAAAAACACCTCTCCATATACATTAGAGTTAAAATCCCAAGACTACAGAACAGAGAAATAATATTAAAAGGTGCAAGAGAAAATCACTAACTCACAAAGGCAAACTCATCAGAATACCATCAGACTTCTCATCAAAAACCCTAAAATCCAGGAAAGCATGGAATTATATATTTCAAGCACTGAGAGAAAATAACTGCCAAACTAAGATTCCTATGTCCAGAAAAATTATCTTTTCTGGGTTTTGTTGTTGTTTTTCCGTTTTCTGGCACTGGTAAGTTTAACCCAGGGTCTCGCATATGCTAAGCAATGGCTAACCAGTGTGCCATACCCCGGCTCCTTTTATTTATTTTTTTATTTTCAGACAGGGTATTGCTAAATTGCATAGGCTGCCTCTGGCCTTGATCTTGCGATCCTCCTGCCTCACCCTTCCATGTCTCGGCTATTATAGGTACGTGGCATGGTGCCTAGTGCAAAGGCATATGTAAAAGGGAAGTTTATAGCTATGATTTCCCACATTAAAAAATTAGAAAGAACTCAAATAAATAACCTAATGATGCACCTAAAAGTAATAACAAAACAAGAACAAGGCAAAGCCCAAATTAGTAGATAGAAAGTAATAATAAATATCAGGTGGAAACTAATGAAGTGGAGAATAAAAGATCAACACAATCAGTGAAACCAGGCACAGTGGCACATACTTGTAATTCCAGCGACTTGGGAGGTAGAGGAAGGAGGATTGAAACTTTGAGGCCAGAGGCAACCTGTGTAATTTAGCAAGACCCTGTCTCAAGATAAAAAAATAAAAAAGGGACTGGGAGTGCACCTCAGTGGTAGAGCACTTGCAAGGTATGCTTAAGGACCTGGGTTCAATCCCTAAGTACCAAACACACACACACACACACACACACACACACACACACACACACTCAATGAAACAAAAAGATGATTCTTTGAAAAGATAAACAAAATTGACAAAACTTTAGCTAGAGTAGTCAAAGAAAGAGCCAGTGGGCCGGGCATAGTGACACACGCCTGTAATCCCAGCGGCTCAGGAGGCAGGAGCAGGAGGATCGCAAGTTCCAGACAAGAGGCAGTCTGCATAATTTAGCAAGACCCTGTCTCAAAAAAGTAAAAAAAATGGGGGAGGGGGGTTTTGCAGCTCAGTGGTCCAGCACTTGCAGAGCATGCAGGCATGAGGCCCTGGGTTCAACCCCCAGTACTGCCAAAAAAAAAAAAAAAAAAAGAGCAAGTAAGACTCAAATTAATAAAATCAGAAATGAAAAAGGAATCATTAAAACAGATACTATCATGCTTTGAATATAAAATGCCCCCCTAATGTCATGTACTTTAATATTCAGTCCCCAGCCAGTGGCACTATTTGTGGAGGATATGGAAATTTTGGGAGGTGGGATCTACCTTTATGGAAGTGACTCACAGAGGGTGGGCCTTTGGAAGTTTTCACCTGGCCCCCATGGTTCAAAAAGACAAATACCACATGTTCTCTCTCATATGTGGAATCTAGATATGAAAACAACATATGCCACTGGTGCCAAAAAGAAATATACACAATTTAAGAGATGTTATCTATGTGCTTTTTGACATTGAATTGTAGTAGCAATGTGTAGTATGACATTCACTAAAAAAAGACATTAATCACATGAATGCTAGTGCCATCACGTGACGGGTAGTACAGTCAAAGAATGGTAGAAGCACAGTTGTCAGTTGAGAAGCACAAAACCATTTTGAAATGGTATTTGAAGTTAAAGAACATTATGGAAGTACAACCATGGAAGTGTGAGTACACAACAGAACCTCCAACATGCATAACTAATGCATGCATTTGTGACAAGTTTGAGATGCAGGGTACTGTGTGTGATGTGCACAAGGTTAGATCTAGGAGGCCTCTCACAGCAATGAGTCTGCTTCTTCTGCCATGATAACCACTTTGAACACCTCTTGTAATTGCAGAAGTCAAATGTGACTTGCATCCATCTTTTCTTATTGTTGTTGTTGTTGTTAGGTGCCGTGGAGTCGGTATCCGACTCATAGCGACCCTCTGTACAACAGGGGAAACACTATTGTCAGTGCTTCTCTGCTGTTCATAGGGTTTTCAATGGCAGATTGATTCCTGGGAGGGGGTTGCCAGGTCCTTCTCCCAAGTCTACAGCTTCTGGTGTTCCCAGGCAGTCTCCCATCCAGGTACTAACCAGGCCCGACCCTGCTTAGCTTCCGAGATCTGACGGGATCAGATGCCACAGGGCTACAGCAGCAGGCCTTTTCTTATTAGTATATATTATTATAATTTTAATACCTTTTTTCTTTCTTAAAATGTGTATACCTTTTGGAACCCTCTGTACGTGTGAGACTTAAAATAAAAGGGGGAGTATGTGGAACAGTAAGGGGAAAAGCAGAATGGGGGAGGGAGCAGCAAGCAGGGGTAAAGAGGGGGTGAATAAGAGCAAAGCACATGATATAATTGTATGAAAATGATATAATGAAACCCATAATATTGTATGCTAATTAAAAAATAAATAATTGTATGTCCATGATATATTTTTAAAAATCACCAAGCTGTTTTCCAGAGTGGTTGTACATTTTGTATTCCAACCAGCAATGAATGAGAATTTCTGTTGCTCCACATCCTCATGAGCATTTGCTATTGTCAGTGCTCTGATTTCTGACATTTTAACAGGTGTGTGATGGTACCTATTGTCATTTTAGCTTGCATTTCTCCAGTGATATATGATGCAGAGTGTGCTTATCTGGCATCTGCACATCTTCTTTGGTGAGGTATCTGTGAAGGTACTTGGCTCATATTTTAATTAGGCTTTTTGTTTCTTTATTGTTTTTAAGGGTTCTTTATATATTTTGCATAATAATCTTATGTCCAATGTGTCTTTTGCAAATATTTTATCCCACTTTGTGGCTTGCCCTTTCATTCTCTTGACATTGTCCTTTGCAGAGCAAAAGTTTTCTTTTTTAATTAAGTTTTTTAAATTTCCTTTTTTTTATAGTACTTGGGGGTTGAACTACAGCCTTACACATACTTTATAAGTGCCCTACCACTGAGTTGCATCCCCACCCCCCTGGTTTTTACGTCAGGGTCTTGCTAAGTTATGCAGGCTGCTTCTGGCCTCAAACTCACAATCCTCCTGCCTCAGCCTTCCAAGTCACTGGAATTATAGGCATGCACCAGTTTATCATGGATTATGCCTTTTGCGTCTAAAAAGTCATCGCCTTACTCAAAGTCATCCAAATTTCCTCCTATACCTTCAAAAAGTTTTGTTGTTGTTTTTTGTTTTGTTTTGTTTTGTTTTGTTAGACAAAATCTTGCTATGTAGCCTAGGCTGAACTCAACTGTTGACTCCCCTGCCTCAGTCTCCTAAGTGCTGAAATTACAGGCATGTATCACTACATTTGGCTCTCTTATACAAGTTTCTGGGTTTGCATTTGACATTTACATCTATGACTCATTTTAATTTTTGTGACAGATATAAGGTCCACATCTAGGTTTTTTTGTACATGATGTCCAAATGTTTGAACACCATATTAGTTAGCTTTCCATTATAGTAACAAAATACCTCAGATAATCAACTTACAGAGAAAAGCTTTATTTCAGTTTACAATTTCAGAGGTTTCAGTCCATGATCAGTAGGCCTTGTTGCTTTTGGGCTTGTGGCAAGGCAGTAAATCATGCCAGGAGCATGTGGTGGAGGAAGCCCATTCATGCCATGCCTGGGAATGAGAGAAAGGGAATAGGGTCTCAATCTCTTCTTCAAGGTCATGCTCCCAATGACCAGACTTTCTTCTAGGCTCTACACCTTAAAGTTTCTACCACCTTCTAATAGCACTATGGTCTGGGGACCAAATCTTTAACTTGTGGGCCTTTGAGGATACCCACCCAAAATACAGCAAATATCATTTGTTGAAAAGACTATCTTCATTCCATTGTATTACCTTTGCTCCTTTTTCAAACAGTTGACTATATTTATGTGGATCTGTTTCTAGGTGCTCCATTCTGTTCCATTGATCTGTCTATTCCTTCATCAATACGCTACCTTGATTATTGTAGCTCTACAGTAAGTGTTGAAGTCAGGTAGTATCAGTCTTCCAACTTTGTTCTTCTCAATATTATGTTGGCTTTGGCTATTATAGGTCTTTTACCTCTTAATATGAATTTTAGAATCAGTTGGTTTACACTCACAAATGATTTGCTAGGATTTTTACTGGGAATGCACTAACTCTACAAATCAGCTTGGGAAGATCTGACATTTTGATAATATTGTCTCCCTATCCAGAAACATGAACAATTTCTCCATTTACTTAGATCTCTGATTTTGTTCACAAGAGTTTTATAGTTGTCCTCATACAGATCTTGTACATATTTTGTTAGATTTATACTTAAGCACTTCATTTTGGGGGGGTTCTAATGTAAACAATCAGCCATTGAAAATCTTATGAAGGTCATTATGAGTCAGACCTAACTTGACAGCACCAACCAACAACAATGTAAATGGTATGTGTTTTTCATTTCAAGTTACACTTCTTCATTGTTGGTATATAGGAAAGGAATGGAATTTTGTATTATTGCTCTTGCATCCTGCAACCCTACTAGAATTGCTCAGTAGTTCTAGGAGATTTTCAGTTTTCTACATAGATGGTCATGTGGTCTGCAAATAAAGGCAATTTTATTTTTCCTGTCCTATCTGCATACCTTTTATTTCCATTTCATTTCTTTTTGTATTAGCTAGTACTTCTAGTACCATATTGAAGAGTTGTGGTGAAAAGGAACACCCTAGCTTTGTTCCTGAGCTTAGTGAGAAAGCTGCCAAGTTTCTCACCATTAACTATTACTTAGCTGCAGGTTTTTTACAGATGTTCATCAAACTGGGGAAGAGCCCCTCTAGCTTTTCTAATTTACTAGTAAGAGTATTAAGGCTGAAAGATACTCAAGATCACCTAGTACTCCAACAGCAGAACTAATCCTAGACACTAATTCAAGGTCAGCCTATGCTACATAACAAGGTTGTTTCAAAAGTCAAAAACAAAACAAAACATCCCCACCAAAACTCATTTATTATGTCAAAAATTTAAGTGTATCAGTAACTTTTAAAGATTATTTTTTAGGATTTTTTTGTTTTGTTTTGTTTTAGACAAGTCTGAGATTTAGCTCAGTTGGTAGAGCGCTGCTCTGCAGTCTCTGAGGTCCTGAGTTTGATTCCCAGCACCACAGAATGGGAGACGGACGTTGCAACCCACTCCCAAGGCAATCCCGAAACAGTCAGCCATTGAAAACCCTATGAGGGTCACTATGAGTCAGATACAGACTCGACAGCACCTAACAACAACAACAACACTATGTAGAGCCCAGGCTGGACTGAAACTCACTACAAAGCCCAGGCTAGCCTGAAACTTGCTATCCTCCTGTGTCAACCTCTTGAGTGCTGGGATTATAAGAATGCAGCCCCATGCCTGGCTAGATAGAAACCCTCCTATTCTAAAGTCCTAGTCTGGGCAAAACAATGGTGATAGCAATACTTACTATAGTCCTTTGAAAGCTGTATTTATGATGCTTTGTTCTAGATATTATGTGTTTAGCATCACCTCTTCCCTTTTCACTGGATCACAGAGCCGGCAAAATTAGAAATTTCCACAGGCTCTGGTTAGGATTTTGTCAACTGTAGGCATGTTTAAAAGATTAAAAGCCTGCGGGGCGCAGTGGTACACGCCTGTAATCCCAGCAGCGCAGGAGGTGGAAGCAGGAGGATCGCAAGTTCGAGACCAGAGGCAGTCTGCGTAATTTAGCAAGACCCTGTCTCACAAAAGTAAAAATATGGGCTGGAGGTGGCAGCTCAGTGATCCAGCACTTGCAGAGCATGCAAGCAAGAGGCCCTGGGTTCAACTCCCAGTACCAGAAAAAAAAAAAAAAAAAGATTAAAAGGCTAAAGAAACAATCTTCTGGTTCAGACAGAGGGGCACCAACAGGTTGTTGCACCAGCGTCATAACAGTAGGGTCCTATAGCACCTGGGTAGCAGCTGAACATTGGCTCCTTATAGTGGTTGCATCACCTGCATGGAAGGGCAGAGGAGCCATGGCTTCCAATGTGCAAAAAATTGGGTTCAGGTTCAGTATGTTAAAAATAAGAGGTTTTGGATTTAGTTTAGATTCAAAATTTTAATCATCTACCTAGGTACAGTAGCTCACACCTATAAATCCCAGCAACTCAGGGGGTGGAAGCAGGAGGATTATATAGGTTTGAGACCAGAAGCACCCTGCATAACTTAGTGAGACACTATCTCAAGATAAAAAATTAAAAAATGGGCTGGAGGTGCACCTCAGTGACAGAGTGTTTGCAAAGTATGCAGAATGCCCTTAGTTTAGTCCCCAGTAACACACACACACACACACACACACACACACACACACACACACACACACACTCCTCTAAATCTTGTTTGTCTTACTATGTAATCCCAGCTGGCCTGAAACTCACTACATAGATAGGCTTGCCTTGGATTTGCAGAGATCCTCCTCCTAAGCGCTGGGATCACAAGCATGAGCCACCATGCATGACTCAAAATCTTAATCCTATGTGTAGGTAGACAAATACAATTTTTTCAATTTTTTTCAATTTTTAAACAGGTAATGATACACATACCACCAACCACTGATAAAACAAAACAAAACCAAAAACCCAACAAAACAAACCAAATAAATACATTAAAAGTTGAGACAAACCCAATTTTGGGTTCAGGAAAATAATTTTCAAATGCTTGAACTGGAATAGGTTTGGGGCTTGGATTCAGTTTGAAGCCCTGCTATCTACATAGGATTTAAAACTATGCACAAATATCATTATATTTATACCACAAAAAATGCTTGAAAGGACTCAGAGTTTGGAGCCTTCAGAGGAAAACAATTCTGTTAAAATCACAGGCACTATGGGTTGTTGTATGAGTCAAATTCTGCAAAACAGTATAGGCTCCAGGGGAAAAAACAGCTTCCTATAGTTCATTTCTGTACAGTACCACCTCCCTTTGTTCTTGTAGCCCTTTTAACAATTTTTTCATCTACTTTTGTGTATTAAATCCCTCTTTAGTTGAAATACTTCAAGTGGCTTCCAGCTTTTAAATTAATTATATGGCATGATATTTTATCTAGCATTCCTAGAACTATCAGTGTACAATGTAGGAAAATTACATTTTCAGATAAGTTTAAGCTTTCAGCACTAAAATGCTAATTTTCCCGAACATTTTTATGAAGTATTTGATAATATGGCATTTTCCTCCTGAACAGAGCACTTGAAATGCAATGTTTCCCATCATTATTGCCAGTGAATACTCAGTATGTAGCTCCTGTGGAATAGGCCCCGTGTTGAAGCTCTAGGAACAGATGATGTGAAATCCCAGGCAAAGTGAGTACCAACTAGAAGGAGATATTTAAAAACTGCAAAAGTTTTCGCTATGACAGTTACTAGGGATAAAGAGTTAAAACATGATTACTGTTCCCTAGACACTCTGATGGGAAAATATGTATGCAAATAAATAATAAGGAATGATAGGCACAGAAATACAAATATGTAAAATAAGCACTGCTTACACAGAAAAGTTACTATGTACTGGTAGTATCAGAGAGGACTCTACATAGGGGCAGACATATAAGCTGGATCTTGCAATATACATGAAAGTTTTTTAGGAAGAGCATTCCAGAGCAAGGAAGAAGTATGTGCAGACAGGTGTGATAGCTAGTCTCCAAAACTGGCTCCTAACAATTGTGCCCTTCTTTTGTACATGCTTATATTCTGTCCATTTGAATCTAGGGGCCACTACCATTGCTCTGACCAATAGAATGTGGTATAAGACCTTTTCTGTCAATATGGAGATACCTCAGAAAACTAAAAATAGAACTGCCATACAACCCATCTATATAACTACTGGGAATACATTCAAAGGGACAAGTCATCATACCACAGTGATACCTGCATATCCATATTCAGTGCAGTACATTTCACAATAGCAAGGATATGGAACCAACCAAGGTGCCCATTAACAGAAGAATGGGTAAAAAAAATTATAGTACATATACACAATGGAATACTACTCACCAATAAAAAATGAAATAATGTTATGTGCAGCAAAATGGAACTAGAGAACATCATCTTAAGCAAATGAACACAAGCTCAAAAAGAGAAATACCATATGTTCTCACTCATATGTGGGAGGTGAATCTTACTTAAAGGAAGAAAAAATCCTATACCTAAGTTGATATATGAAAAATGCGCAATTAAACTTAAAGAAGGGACAATATAAAGAATAGAAAGGAGGGAGGGAACTAGCAGAGGGAAGTGAAGATTGTGGAAAGTGGGATGGGGAGGAGAATCAATGTAGAGGGATAAAGGGGGAGAGGATAACCTCAATATAAGCAATACAACTTCATGAGTACATTGGAAAAATAGGGGAATATAACCCAAATATGCATTGGAGTTTTACTACATATTAGTCATAAGGCTCCATAAACCTTGTAAGTTGGTAAAAGTGTAACCAAAAGTGATATAATAGTTGCATAATGGAAAAAGCCAATGCTGTATTACTCTGTACTCCACCATCATTTCCAATAAAGGGAAGGAAAAAAAAAAAAAAGAACTTTCCTGGGACTTCTGACTCTAGGGCTTAAGATGACTGGCAGTTTCTGCTTCCATTCGCTGAGAATACTCTTGAGGTCCTCCTTCTTAGAATCTCTTCATGTTATAAGAAACCCATGCCACATGGAGAATCAGGGTGCTGTAATTGACCACCTACCTGATGTTATTGTTGTTGTTGTTAGGTACCATCGAGTTGTATCCGACTCATAGCGACCCTTACAGGGTTTTCAATGGCTGATTGTTTCAGGATTGCCTCGGGAGGGGGTTGCCACATCCTCCCGTTTTTGTGGTGCTGGGAAACGAACCCTGGACCTCAGAGACTGCAGAGTGGTGCTCTATCAACTGAGTTAAATCCAAGCCCACCTACCTGATAGTGTCAACTAAAAGCCATGCAAATGAGCCATGTTGGACATTATATTTCATTTGATCCCTCAAACAACATGATGTCAAGAACTACTCAGCTGAGCCTGCCAAATTCTCAGAATTTGAGGGATAGAAGAAACTGCTAAGTTCTGAGGTGATTTTTTTATGCAATAATAATAGGGTCCTTGCATGAGTGTATTTCAGAAAAACAACACTGGTAGCAATGTAGAAGATATGACAGAAATAAGGAAGGACTAGCAGCAAGGCCAGTCAGGAGGCTACTCCTAGATGAAGATGAAAACTAATAAGGCTATGAAGTGAGGCTATGTCATTGCCTAGTCTCCAAGACAGCATGAAAGGACTACTGTAAAATAATTTTTACAGTAAAGGTAGAAATGGTACCATTGAGAAAATGATCCTTAATTAGCTACCAGATCATATTTTCTTTTTGTGTAACAGCAAGCCTGTTACTGGGATATGAAAAACAGGATTCTTGCCATTAAAAATACATAATTTGGCCTTGGTTTTAAAAAGAAAGATTACTCCATAACTCAATAATTCTACAACATTTGGATAAGATGAAATTCTAAAATCTAATGCCAAGTCACATTTTTCTATAAGCTTTTTCTACTGAGCATTTTGATCAAAACAAACATACTATACAATGAATCTACTTTGTGAAATAGCTTCTCTAACAATATTTGACATTCTGCATAATTCTAGGTGAATCATTTAGACAACAATGGGAAAAGACAGCTAAAAATATTACCAGACATTACCTCTGCTTCCTTAGAGTGAGGTCCACAATTATCTTGAAACAGCACACAATTTTGCTATGCTCAGGCAGAATTGTTGTTAGGTGCCATCGAGTCAGTATCCGACTCATAGCGACCCTCTGTACAACAGGGGAAACACTATTGTCAGTGTTTCTCTGCTGTTCATAGGGTTTTCAATGGCAGATTGATTTTTGGGAGGGGGTTGCCGGGTCCTTCTCCCAGCCTACAACTTCTGGTGTTCCCAGGTGGTCTCCCATCCAGGTACTAACCAGGCCTGACCCTGCTTAGCTTCCGAGATCTGACGGGATCAATTGCCACAGGGCTACGGCTGCAGGCCAGGCAGAATTATAATGATTTAAATGACCTTCAAACAAAAGTATAAAGATTTATTCTGATGTTCCCAGAGTACTTTTGGGGGAAACTCATCTAGTGAAAGGACAATAGTCCTTTGAACTACTTAGGCTGAGGTTCTGATACCTCTACTTATTAAGTATTATTGCATTACTATTCCACTTGTCTGTCAGTTTGTTGTACTGTGGGGTCTTGCATGTTGCTGTGATACTGAAAGTTATGCCAGGTATTTCAGATACCAGCAGAGTCACCTATGATGGACAGGTTTTAGCTGAGTTTCCAAACTGAGACAGACTAGGGAAAGGACTGGCAAACCACTTCTGAAACAATTAGCCATTGAAAACCCTATGAATAGCAGAGAAACATTGTCAGATATAGTGCCAGAAAATGAGTCCCCTAGGCTGGAAGGCACTCAAAAGATGACTGGGGAAGAGTTGCCTCCTCAGAGTACAGCCAACCTTAATGATGGGAATGAAGTAAAGCCTCTGGTACCTCCATTTGCTGATGTAACACAACTCAAAATGAGAAGAAACAACTGTAAACATCCATTAATAATTGGAATGTGGAATGTATATAGTATGAATCTAGGAAAATTAGAGATTGTCAAAAGGGAAACAAAGCACATAAACATCAACATTCTAGGCATCAGCAAGCAAAAATGGACTGGTATTGGCCATTTTTAATCAAGTAATCATATTGTCTACTATGCAGGGAATGACAACTTAAAGAGAAATGGGGTTGTATTCATCATCACAAAAGACATCTCAAGATCTATCTTGAGGTATAATGCTTTTGTTGTTGTTAGGTGCCATCAAGTCACATCAGACTCATAGCGACCCTTATAGGGTTTTCAATGGCTGATTTTTTGGGGGATTGCTTTGGGAATGGATTGCCACGTCCTTCTCCCATTTTTGTCGTGCTGGGAATTGAACCTGGGACCTCAGAGTCTGCAAAGTGGTACTTTACCAACTGCGCTAAATCCCAGCCCATAATGTTGTCAGTGATGGAATAATATCTATGCACCTACAAGGAAGGCCAGTTAACATGACTAGTATTCAAATTTATGCACCCACCATTAAGGCCACAAAGGAAGAAGTGGAAGATTTGTATCAGCTTCTGCAGTCTGAAATTGATAGAATATGCAATCAGGATTCACTGATAATTACTGGTGATTAAAATGCACAAGTTGAAAACGAAGGCTCAGTAGTTGGAAAATATGGCCTTGGTAACAGAAATGATGCTGGAGATCGCATGAAAGAATTTTGTCAAACCAAGAACCTTTTCATTGCAAATACATTTTTCACCAACACAAACAGCAACTACACACATGGAATTCACCAGATGGACCATACAGGAACAAAACTGACTGCATTTGTAGAAAGAGATAATGGAAAAGCCCAATATCAAAAGTCAGAACAAGACCAGGTGCTGATTGTGGATCCGAACATCAACTGCTCATATGCAGATTCAAACTGAAACTGATGAAAATTAGAATATCTGAGAGCCAAGGCATGACCACTTGAGTTCAGAAACCATCTCAAGAACAGATTTGATGTGTTAGATACTAATGATCAAAGACTAGATGAGTTGTGGCATGACATCAAAGATATCACTATGAGGAAATCAAAAGGTTATTAAAAAGACAGGAAAAAATAAAAAGACCAAATTACATGTGAAATGAGACTCTGAAACTTGCCCTTGAACAATGAGCAGCTACAGAAAAAGGAAGACATGATGGACTTAAGGAACTAAACAGAAATTTCAAAGGACATCTTGAGAAGACAAAATCAAATATTATAATGACACGTGCAAAGAGCTGGAGATAGAAAACCAAAAGGGAAGAACATGCTCTGTTTTTCTCAAGCTTAAAGAATTGAAGAAAAAATTCAAGCCTTAAGTGGCAATAGAGAAGGATTCTTCAGGGAGAATATTAAATGATGCAGGAAACATCAAAAGAAGATGGAAGGAATATACAAAGTCATTAAACCATGAAGAACTGGTGGATGATCAACCATTTCAAGAGATTGCATATGATCAGGAACCAATGGTACTGAAGGAAGAGACAGAAGCTGCATTGAAGGCACTGACAAAACACAAGGCTCCAGGAATTTATGGAATACCAATTGAGATGATTCAACAAACAGATATGGCACTAGAGGTGCTCACTTGTTTATTCCAAGAGATTTGTAAAACAGCTATCTACCTGACTGGAAGAGATTGATATTTGTGCCTATTCCCAAGAAAGGGGACCCAATTGAATGCATAAATTATCAAATCATATCATTAATATCACACACAAGCAAAATTTTGCTAAAGATCACTTAAAAGCAGGTATATCAGTATATTGACAGGAACCTGCCAGAAAATCAAGCCAGATTCAAAAGAGGGCGTGGAACCAGGGACATCATTGCTGATATCAGATGTCTATCTACACAGATGTCTATGTTTTATTGACTATACAAAAACACTTGACTGTGTGGACACAACAAACTATGGGAACCATTAGGAAGAATGAGAATACCAAAGCATTTAATTGTACTTATGAGGAATCTGTATGCGGATGATGGGGCAGTTGTTCGAACAGAACAAGGAAACACTGCTTGGTTTAAAGTCAGGAAAAATGTGAGTCAGGGCTGTATTTTTTCACTGTACCTCTTTAATCTCTGTGCTGAGCAATTAATCCAAGAAGCTGGATTTTTTTTTTTTTTTTTTTTTACAGTACTAGGAAGCTGAACCCATTGTTATCATACATGCTTTGCAAGCATGCTGCCACTGAGCTGCACCCTCAGCTGCTTTTTAAATTTCTAATCTTGAGACAGGGTCTTGCTAAGTCACACAGGCTGCCTCTGGCCTCAAACCTCCTGCCTCCCCCTCCTGAGTTGCTGGGATTACAAGCGTGTACCATCATGCCTGGTGAAAAGCTGGACTTTATGAAGAAGGACATGGCATATCAGGATCAGAGGAAGATTCACTGGCAACCTGCATTATGCAGATGATACAACTTTGCTTGCTAAAACTGAAGAGTATTTGAAACATTTACTGATGAAGTTCAAAGAACACAGCCTTCAGTATGGATTGCACATCAACATCAAGAGAGGAAGTATCTTTACAACAGGGTCAGTAAGCAAATTCATGATAAATGGAGAAAAGATTGATGTTGTCCAAGATTTTGCTTTACTTGCTTCTACAAGGAGACAAATTGATGCTTTTGAATTATGGTGCTGGAGATGGATATTGAATATACCATGGACTGTTCCAAAGAACAAACGGATCCACCCTAGAAGAAGTGCAATGAGACTGTTCTTGAAAGCAAGTATGGCTAGACTGTGTCTTATATATTTTGGATATATTGTCAGGAGAAAGACATCGTGTTTGGGAGAGTGATGGGTCAATGAAATTAAGATCCTCAACTAGATGGATTGACACAGTGTCTGCAACAATGGGCTTAAACATAAAAAAGATCATGTGCATGGCACAATGTTGGGTAGGGTTTTGTTCTGTTGTACATAGGGCCACTATGAGTCAGACCTGACTCAACGGCACCTAACAACAACATTACTAACTTCTTTGAATCTTAGCTTCCTCATTTATAAAATGTTTACAATATAAAGACAGAATAAATTTTGCAAAGTCTACAGTTATATTCGTGATGCAACTTCATATGTAAACCTAACTTAGAAAACATACCCTGTCTTGTGTAATAATATACCCAATAAATGTTTCTAAAATAAATACTATTGTTTGTTTGTATTTGAACTACCTTACTATACCCTAGCATACAGATTCTAGAAGTTTATTAGTAACCCAAATATGAAGTTAACAGTATCTTTTATGTGTACAATAAAAGCAGCTAACTTATTGGAAGGTACAATTAGGCAATTTTGAGCCTCCTATAATCAGTGGCTCTTTGGATGTCTTAACAATAAGCACCATTTCTTCTTTCTTTGTTACGTATATTCTTTCTGATATTATGTTGCTCCCTTCATTCTCAATTCCTAATGATAACCTCTCAATCACTAAATATTCTTGCACATCTCCTTCTAGCTCTACTACTACATCTATTTACTGGCAAGTACTATTCGCACAAAATACACAAATGCAAGTGAAATATAACATGAAATTAAAAGGAAACAGCATGATTCTCCACATTTACTTCATTATACATAAGCTATGTTGTTGTTAGGTGCCATCGAGTCATTTTCTGAGTCATGGTGATCCTACGTACAACAGGTGAAACACTACTATCAGTGCTTCCCTGCTATTCATAGGGTTTTCAATGGCAAATTGATTTTTGGGAGTGGGTTGCCAGGTCCGTCTCCCAAATACATAAAATATGGTACTTCACAAATAAGATAAAATGTTGCATATTGCATATCTTTTTTTTTTTTAAATACAAAGTCTCACTATATAACCTAGGCTGACCTCAAACTTGCAATCCTCCTGCCTCAGCCTCTTGAGTGCTGGGATTACAGGCCTGTGCCACCATGTCCAGCTTATATCTACTATTTTTACTAGTATACCTGTGCCACTCTGGACCATAAATATCTGCCTCACAGAGGTGATGAACAAATTAAACAACATACATAAAGGTCTAGTGTAAAAAAATTGGTTCCTTTTGTTTATGTTACATTTATCACATATTATAAATGGTCTTTATGTGAGCATTCACACTACTCTGCTTTCCATTTACTTCTCAATATATAGTTCTGTGCACTCAAAAAAATAACCTGCCTGGCCAGGCATGGTAGTGCATGCCTGTAGTCCTAGCACTCAGGATGGGGAGGAAGGAGGATTGTGAGTTCAAGGGCAGCCAGGACTACGCAGTGAGTTCCAGGCCAACTTGGGCTGCATAATGAGACCTTGTCTCAAAAAAATAAACAAAAAGCTTGTTAGGAATTGGAATAGCCATTTGTACACCCATGTTCACAGCAGCATTATTTATAACTTCCAAAAGGTAGAAGCTACCTAACTGCCCATCAAAAGTTGAGTGAATAAACAAAATGTGATACATGCAATAAAATACCATTCAGCATTAAAAAGAAATTTTGATGCATACCACATCAGCCTTGAAGACATTATTGTAAGTGAAATAAGTATGATTCTGTTTATGAGGTACCTAGAGTAGTCAAATTTAGAGACAGAAAGCAGACTGGCAATTATTAGGGGCTAGAAAGAGCGGGATGATTGGGAATTATTGTTTAATGGGTACAGAGTTTCAATTTGAGAAGAGGAAGAGTGCTGGGGATGGATGGTAGTGCTGATTGTACAAGATGAATGTACTTAATATCACAGATTTATACAATGAAAATTGTATAAATGGTAAATCTTATATATATTTAATCATTTTTTTTAAAAAATGCGTGTTAAAAGATGCACACAGTAATAAGATAGTACACCTAGAACCATTTCAAACTGGGTGTGGCTAGCAGCAATGTAAAAAAGCAGAAAGTGGATGTTGTTAGGTGCCATTGTGTTGGGTCATAGATATATGTACGTCTCTCTGGGTAGGCATAGAGACATACATGTATATATGAGCTGGACAGAGACCTATATGTTATTTAGGTGTATATTCAAATAAGTTTATAACCAAAAATTTTAATTTAATTAAGAAATCAAATCACATGTTTTTCTTTCTTTTTTTGGGGGTAAATGAGTATTTGAACTCACAGTCTTGCACATACTTTTCAAGTGCTCTACCACTGAGCTCTACCCCAATCTCTTCAATAATTTTTTATCTTAAGACAGGGTCTCACTGAGTTAGGCAGGTGACATCTTGCTTCAAATTTGTGATTCTCCTGCCTCTGCCTACTGAGTCACAGGGATTACAGGAGTGTGTCACCACACTTGACCTTCAAATCATTTATTTTTCTACAATTCAACATACTATTTGATTACCTATAACTTCTATTTCTTTTGAGAAGCAATTACCTAATTTCATACTACTATGTCAGTAAAAAGAATACTTCTGCTCTTATTTTCCTTTTACATGATGTTTAACAGATCTGCTGTAGAAGTCTAACTCACTTGATATAATTTAAGTATTTTGAGAAATTCATTAATATTCTTAGGCCATTAGACCATTAGAGTAATTCACTATTAAGTTACACATTAAAATGATGCCTTCTTACAAACACTTTTGAAAACTACTGGACGGTGTCACTGAAACTGAAAATATTTATACTCCAGGACCCAGCAATTTCATTCTTAGGTATATATTCAACAAAAATGTATATATGCACTCACCAAAGACACTTGTAAGAATGTTCTCCACAGATTTCTTCATACTATCCTAGAACTAGAAATTCCTTAAATGCTCATCAATGGTAGAACAGATGACAAATTGTGAATATAATAAAAACAGATAAGTTGAACACCATGTATCAATGAGAATGAAAGAACTACATGAAGCAATATGGGTAAATCCCACTTCAGTAGGTTGAATAATGGCCTCTTGTAGGGAGAAATTGGGAGGAAATTGGCAAAAACCGCAAAACTGGGAAAACGACTTTTGAAGATCTGGTTTGTAAATTAGAAATCTAGGGAAAGTGAAAGTAACTTGATTGGACATTTGTACAAAACTCTTCATAAATTCCTTGAACCTGATAGACAATTAGAAAACAAAGGACTAGAAGCTGATTGGTTAGAGCCATCTATAAAAGGAGCTGTACTGCTGCAGCTCGCTCTCTCCATCTGACCACCTATGAGGAAAGAACTCTCTCTCTCTCTCCACCTGACCACCGGTGAAGAAAGAACTCTCTCTCTGGATTTGACCAGCAACACGAAAGCATCTCTCCTTGTGACCACCAAGACCAGGACAACTAGATGGTGCTCTCAAGGAAAGTCGGACTATAAGCAAGCGAGGAAAGCCTCTTGGACCCAGCGCCAAGAGGCCAAAGCTGAGAACAGTCTCCAGTCCCAGCACAGGAGGCAGAAGAGCCACTGCTGCCCCTGAAGCAGCATACAGCTGCAGCACTTAGGCTGTTAACACTTGTTATAGCTGTACACTTTGGGTTCCTCTTGGCCCTTGTCAGGGCAGAAAGAGACAATAAAGAACTGCACGGTCCCGTAAGGTAAGGCATCCCCAGGCTTTTCCTTTCTCCCCTCTCATGGCGTTCCTAAGGGCCTCAGGAGTCTGCGCCCCTCACCTGAGGGTCCTGAGTGACTGTGTTTAGTTATCTGTGTGTGCAGCCATGACACCCAACTGAGCATGCAGGCCGGACTGGGAGGTGTGCGCCCCACAGCCTCTAAAGAAATGGCCTGTGACTATCAGTTTATATGCCAAAAGAGAGTTTGTGAATATGATTAAGTTAAGGATCTTGAGATTAGGGGGTTATCTTGGAAAATTTGGAGGGGCTATAAATGTAGAGGCAGAGGAAGATCTGACTATATAAGAGGAGATGATGTACTGTAGTGATAAAAGCAGGCTTTGAAAACAGAGGAAGGGGCCATAAGCTCAAGAATACAGTCATTAAAAGCTAAAAAAGACATTAAAACAAATGTTCCCCTCACTACATTTAGAAGGAACTTATTCTGCTGAGATGATAATTTTTACCTAATGAAATTGATTTTGGATTTCTGATCTCTAGGAGTATAAGACAGTAATTACATGTTGCTTTAAGTCGCTAAGTTTGGTGAATTTTTAACAGAGGCAATAAGAGGCACCGTTCAAAAAATGATAAATTGGAAAAGCATATTATATGTGATTGTATCTACATAAAATAAAAAACAGGCAAAATAATTTATGGTTTTAAGTCAGGATAGTAGTAGCTTCATGGAAAGAAGAAGACAGTGTTAAGATAGGGGTAAGAAGGACTTTTGTGGTATTCATAACTCTTTTTGTTTTGATCCAAGGGTTGATGATATGAGCATGTTCAATTCATGCAAACCTTTACTTGTGCACTCTTCTATATATACGGCATGTGTGGTTTTAAAAATTGGGTCTTTTCAATCTGATGACAAAGATATATATTCAAGAGGATGGGGAAAATCTTTACTAAATAATACCTTTATTTTTCAAAAACTCTATAGAGATTTTGTTTCTGTTTTCAAAAGTCTAAAAAATTTTAATGACTGGTGACATATAATCATGACTTTTAAATTCTAAAAATAAAATGTTGCTTAATTAGCATTGTTATGCCTTGATCCCAGGACTGTAAATTACAAATACACAAGTAAAACCACATTTTCTGAAATAATTAGTAAGTAAAGGAGAAAGGTGGGCACTACATATCAAATGACCAAATTGTCTTTTGGTTTTAACATTCTCAAAAGTAATAGAAATGGTGATAGAAATAGCCCTACAGATCATTAAATATAAAAACAATTTATAAAACACATCATAATTTTATTGCTTGAAGAATACAGCATATGAAATCACAAGAATGTCAAAATGAAAAGTCACTAAGTTTTAAACATATAATACATTATCAGATGCAGTAAAATATTAATTAACCTGAACTCTGCATCAGAAAGTAAAAGGTATGGAAAAATATCTAAGTTGTTTACTTGAGAAATAGAAACACTTAAAATAGAAAGTATAAGGATGTTACAGTACAAATTAGAAAAGCCAACATTTAATTAACTTATTATTTCTCTAGACTAGACTACCTTTGGTACTTAAACTTTTTAAAAAACAATTCCTTCTATCTTGTCCAAACACACTTCATGGATATCCATAAAGTAACTTTTAGTAACTTCAACTTAAAACATTCAGCAAAATTATTAACCTTTTCATTACATGGGGAAAGTGTATTTGATAAATGTGTAACAATATTTCCCTTTTTCTAAAACTGTAAAATATGACCACTGAGAAATCTAATACTTTATAGACTTTAGTCACTTAGCTCTCTGATTAAAATTGGAATCCTGGCAGCTATAATCTAATTTTGGGCTTGTTCGATATAGAAATTTAAATGATTTGGCACCTGACATAGAAATATAATTACTTATTATCTTAAGTGGCTTTTCCCTTCTGTTTCCAAAATACAAACAATATGCAATTTACTCCAATACGCTGGATTCCTGTAACGATCACTACCATACTTTATTGGAACCAAATTAAAGCTTCTCCCTTTTAATGATCATGTTGAAACTATTTATTTAATATATGGCTGATCAGTTATGACACATGTTCTTAAACAAAACCAAACTTTTTTAAAGCTATTAATTATGATGGAGTCAATGATGTCTTGTCAAAAGATAGTGTTGGACTTGAGGCCATCTAGTCAAGAAAATGTAAATGTAACACTAAAAACAAACAATAAGTAAACTACAACTACAAGTTAAATTAAAAAAAGCCCTCTTTCATAGCAAGCATGCTCATTAGCTCTCATTTCTTTCTCCTAGTAAAGGTCTGAATATTCATGAACCTTAGTTAAGCCAATAGAACCCAAGCAATTGTTTCACAAGTTCCACCTATATATACTTGAATAATATAAACATAGATGGATGAAGTAATACTATTAACAATTACTGAACTGGAGTAAAATAGTAAAAATTATGACAGTCCTCAAAATTGGGCAGTCTTTGAAATGTAATAGTGTAGCTCAAGATAAATTATGCCATAAAAAAACTAGTTTTTACTTCTACACAAAACAAAAACAAAGTCAAAAACATAACTCACCAAATTTATACAACTACTACTGAACATACTCCCTTCCTAGTTCTTGAATGTCTTATTTTGAGGTTTCTCTAAACAAGTATATTTATCTGAGCATATATATATGTAGTGCCTATGTGTGTGTATGTATATATTCATTTTAAAAGACAAAACAAATTCAAATACTACAGAATTGAACTCTTTTTTTTCCACTAACCTGATCCAATGTATTCTGCATCACAACACATTCCATTTCAATTTAAAATTCCCAATTTTAGTTTAGTTAAAAGGGCAGAGGAAATGCAAATGCAGATTAAGAGCTTCTGTATAAATTTCACTGTATTTTTATAAACTTGAAGTTTCCTGTAACACTGTTTATTGATCAAATAAAGGGCTCACTGCTATCTAAAATTTCATAAACACCATTAAAAATTCAAAATTGATATTATACTGAACCTTAAATTTTCAATAGTTCAAAGAGACAGTATTTTTACATGTATAGCACACAGTAGATGAAACTTAACAGCAGACATCCCTAGAATACCAATGGCAAGTCCACCAAGATGCATACAAAATTACAGATAAGCATTTCTTTTACTGTTTTGTTGTGCAAGGGAAAACATTTATAGAGGAAACAGAAACTCAGCTGGTGAATTTCAGATATCATCATCATCTTCTTCATCTTGAGAAGATCCTGCCTGATTGGATGCACTGGCTGAGGCAGCAGCAAGCTGGGCTTGTTGAGCAGCTTGCTGCATTTGAAGCCATTCCTGCTGGGCCAATTCTGCTTGTTGCTGTCTGGCCTAAACATCAAAAACAAAACCAAATAATTTTTTAAACCCATGATACATACACTTTAGCTAACTGTAAATTAAGCCAATTTACAGACTTAGTCTTTATTAAACTTGCATTTTTTTTAACTACTATATAATTGTGGTACATCTGGAAAACAAGAACTCTGTGACCTTTTGTTCAATTGAAGAAATTAAAAAGATTGACAGAAAAATCACAACAGCCTTTCTTTGGCTCTTTTCCCTGTGGTTCTCTCCTCTTTTGTTCTGAGTCCTCAAATTACAATTGTGATATAAATATTTTTCAATATAAAAATAATACCCGTGGCTTAAAATTTCTCTAGTACAGTACCTCTAAATCTTAGGGGAAAAGTATTATACATGATTGCAATAGCTACCTTGATATTTCTTTTGGAGTTTCTATTACAATTCCCTCCCTTATGCTTCAAAAGAAACCTAGAACACAAAATGTTTCCCAAAGGTACACTCTACTTATCATTTTCATTATCTTTACCCTTGCTGATATTCATTCTACTTAAAATTTCCTGATTTTTACCTACTGATACTATATTCTTCCTTTAAGTCAAACTGAAATATTGTTTTCTCACCCCAGTAGTAGTCAAGGTGTAACTGGGAGACAGAACTCATATTATATATGGGAACAGATTGTTAACTAAATTTAAAGTTCAACAGAAAATTGAAAAGGCAAGAAGAGAACACTGAGATACTATGGAAAAGGCAACTATAGGGAGCAGCAATCAACCCTAAAACTGAGAGAACAAGTGAAGAATTTTTAAACCTTGTAAGTTTAGAGGAACAATCACATGGAACTGAAAGGCTTTTTACAAAGAGGGATACATTAGCTGGTACTAATATATCGGAGCTTGGAGGAGGACCCAAGGGTTGTGATCAGTAACCCTAGGGAGAAAAGTACAAGTTCAGGCTGGTTCTCTAAGTATTAGAAAAAACTTGAACTGGATTCAGTTCCTGCTACAGGACAAACTAGTGCAGCCAGAGTAAATTAGTGTTCCTGGGTGCCAGGCACTGTGGCATATTCCTGTAATTCTAGCACTTGGGAGGCAGGGGCAAGATTGCAGACTTCTAGGACAACCTGGGCTGCACACTGAGACTCTCTTGAAACACGGGGAAAAAAAAAAATAAGTGTTTCCAAGTTGCTCAAAGGAACTGGAAACCAGGAAGAAATAAAAGGAACAGGCTCTCTTTACTTACTCTAGCCTTATAATCGTCCCTCTACAGCCCCCACTGGAGCAGTCTAATGAGTCAGCTAGCAAAGCAGATAGTCTCCCCATCTGCAGTTTCACTTTTTATGGTTTCAGTTACCCAAAATCAACCAAGTTCCAGAAGTACATAATTCGTAATTTTTTTTTTTCGGTACTGAGGTTTGAATCCATGGTCTCACACTTGTATGCTTTGCAAGTGCTATACCACTGAGCTGCATCTCCAGCCCATTTTTTTTTTACTTTTTGAGACAGGGTCTCACTAAATTACACAGATTGCCTCTGATCTCCAACTTGTGATCCTCCTGCCTCTGCCTTCCAAGTTGATGGCATTATGGGCATGTGCCACTGCACCCGGCTTCATAATCTGTAAATTTTAAATTGTGTGGCACTATGAGCAGTGTGATGAAATCTTGCATTGTCTAGTTTTGTCCCACTTGGGATGTGAATCATCCATCCCTTTGCCCAGCATACCCATGCTGAATATGCTATCCACCTATAAGCCATTTAGTAGCTGTTTTGGTTATCAAATCAACAGTCATGGTATCATAGTTCTTGTATGTAGGGTTTGTTGGTACTACTACCTATCTCTGGTTTCAGGCATCCACTGGAGATCACCAGCAGATAAGAGGCTAAGGGAGGAGCCTAATGTACTAGGCCCAGTCACAAAGCAGAGCACAGAAAGGTGGGTTTTGGGTTAAGACAATTACACAGTGAGTAGCATACTCTTGCATCCCCCAGATCTGATATGTCTCTGTACATGGAATCTCTTTCTGATTACAGTTAGCCTCATATTCCAGTTATCTTCTTCATCAAAGCACTCAGCCTGATATTACAGTTGTTGGTGTATCTATTATACCCTATTATATGTCCTATATAAGATACTAATTTCACTGTTTTTTTTCCTTTTGTGGGGGCAGTACTGGGGATTGAATCCAGGGCCTTGTTCATGCTGCATAATTGCTCTACCCCTGAGGTACATCCCCAGACCCCAAATGACCCCACACCACCCTTCCTTTCTTAAATTTTATTTTGAGACAGGGGCTGGCTAAATTGCCAGAAATGGCCTCAAACTTGTGATCCTCCTGCCTCAGCCTCCCCAGTAGCTGAGATTACAGGTGTATATCACCATGCCCAGCCAACATTAAGTTTCTTAAGAAGAATGACATATGTCCTATACATAGTGGGTATTCACATATTAACTGAATTTTGACTTAAAACTTGTTGCTGAAAGGGCAGGAATCAGGTGGTTTTGGCGCAGTGGGGGGTAAAGAAGTAGAAGGAAAAAAGAAGTATTAATATGCAGAAGGCTATCCAAACAGCCACTATTATCAAAGGCCAATAAAGAGGTATATGTTATATGTAATTAAAAAGAAAAAAGCAAGCAAACAAACAAACAAAAACCTCAAGAAGAGTGAAAATTGAAGGAAAAAAGTTACTGAATTTGGTGATGAGATGTTTCTGTGGTGCAGTCAAACTGCAAGGAATGAGAATAAGTGGCACATATTTTCAAAAGACGGTAACATAAACATTATAGCAAAAGATGGAAGAGGAGGAAGTTACCTAGGAAAAGCTGAAAATATTAGAAAAAACATGGCTAAGACAAATTTTTCAAGTAAACAACTTTCTTTTCCTTCAGGAATTAGAAACTAGATAGTCTAAAAACTATTTTCACCTATTTTTATAAAGAAATAGGAAAACAGTCTTAATACACAAGCATCCTAACTTTTAAGGCAAGAATACCCAAAGAGCCCAAGAGACTAGGAATGCTTCACTAAAAACATTTTAAAACATTTTAAGTGTTCATAAGAAAACTATAAACCGAACATGAGAATTTAATTAAGAAGAGCTACTCTGCACAATTTTGTGACAGAAAAAAATTCAAATAATTTTGAGTCCCTACATAAGTTTGGTGTAAAGCCATGTACTACTTGAATTTCAGATTTAATTGACTTTTAGATACCATGCCCCCATATCAACTCTTACATGTACCTCATATTCATATGTATTATAATATAGATTATAACATGGTTTGCATGTGTTCATGACTGCCTCATGTTTTTCCTCTTTACCGCCTACCTTAAAGGTTCTTATGAGGGTTAAATGAGATAACACAGGTAGATTTTTTGGCAACGTAATTAACATATGGTTAGAACTCAATAAATGCTAGGAGGTATTCTTTTTCTTATTAGTTTAAATGGTACTGTGTGTCCTTTGTTATTGTTGTTAGGTGCCTCCCAAGTCATTGGGATTACAGGTGTGTGCCACTGTGCCTGGCTTATTTTTCAGTTTTTGAGGAAGGGCCTCACTGAGCTGCACAGGTTATCTCTGGCCTCAAACTCGAGACTCTTCTGCCTCAGCCTCCTGAATCACCGGAATTACAGGCATTTTCCATGCCCCTGGCTCATGCTTTTAAATGGTCGTTCTGTATGAAAAAGCATTAAAGAAAAATCTCAACAGTTATTTGGAGCTGCTTTCTTCAGAAAACAGGTTGCTGCAAATATTTACTTTTACATACACCAGAGTCAACCTGGACAGCTCTAAATAACAGACTCTAAATCAACCAATTAACCAAAGAGAATCCTTTGAGTATGTATGTTGATTTAGGAGGGGACTTCCCAAACCAGAATGATTCCATGATTCTTTCCTTCCTTCTATGATTCATTCCTTCCTTCCCCCCTTCCTTACATAATGGGAACTTGACCTCAGGGCCTTGTGCATACTTTTTGCATATGCTCACAACCACTAAGCTGCACCCTCAGCCTCTTTTTAAGTTTTTTATGTTGAGACAGGTCTCACTAAGTTACACAGGCTATCTCTGGCCTTGAACCTGTGATCCTTCTGCCTCCACCTCTCAAGATGCTGGATTACAGGCACAAGCCAATGCAACTGGCCCAGAAGCCAATATGCTTTCTGTTAGCAAACAGGGTAGATTTCAGATGAAAATAATTTAAACGGTATTACTTACTTTTGCAAATAATTCCTGTTGCTGTCTCAATAACTCTTCTTCAGGAATGCCAAGGTTTTCCAAACGAGAACTGGCCTTTCTTCTTTTTAACGCCACTGTCTTGCATTCTTGTAAAACTTCTTTTACTTCACTGATGTAAGAGCCAAAGCCCAAACTTTCTAGTGCTAGAGAAATGAAAATATGAAAAGATAATAAAATATAGTTTCCTCTCCACTCATGGAACATGAAGTTTTTGTGCTTTTTTTCCCCTTAGGGGAAGGTGTTTGTTTAATAATTTTACCTACTTTATGATTATACAGCAATCGTCTAGGTGGTTGAGATAAAATATTTTTAACAACTTTCTTAATGTTCAATTGCAAATTAGTTTAAAATTATGGAACATTTCAAGGCATAGGGCTTCATTTCCCTCTCTCTAATTTGTAAAAGACCAAAGCATTCCTTTGAGGTAGAAAAAACGTCCAATGTAATAACGTGGTTTTAGCAAGAAAAATATTTTTTCCTATACCACTCACAGTAAGTCAAATATCATTAAGTTAGTCACTTTCTTACAGAATACAAAAAGGCAAGTATTTGAAATATATTTGTTAATAACATAGATTCCGCTATTTGGCTTAGAAAAGTTGGGTGGTAATGTATGCTTTACTAAGTTCCAGTAGGATAGGATAAAAATACAGATTACATTTTTCTTTTGTCCAATAGACCAACAGGGTATGGTAGTGCCTTCCTGCAATCCCAGCAGCCAAGAAGCTTAGGCAGAAGCATCATGAGTTGAAGGCCAGCCTGGGCTACATAGGGAGACCCCATCTCAAAAATAAAACAACAGAACAACAAAAAAACTAACCAAAAAAATTATGTGATGCATAATACCTTTTAAAGTATATGAATCAGAGCTGGGTGTAGTGGTGCACACCTCTAATCCCAGCAATTTGAGAGAGTGAGGCAGGAGGATCATGAGTTCAAGGTCAGAGGCAGCCTGTGGAATTTAGTGAGACTCTGTCTCAAAATGAAAAAAATAAAATTAAAAAATGGGCTGGGGGTGCAGCTCAGTGGTAGAGTGCTTGCAAAGCATGCATGAGCCCCTGGGTTCAACCCCCTAGCACTACAAAAAAATAAAATAAATAAAATAAAATGCAGGAATCAGCATTCTCAATTTTTCTATTTTCTCATTTGTGTGTGTGGTGAGGGGTAGAGTGTGATACATTTCACTTAAAATTCACTACAGGACAAAGTGGCTTTTTTCCCCATTAGCCTAGCAAAGGCTTCTGAAGACCCTTGAGAACCACATCCTGCATGGTATCACTATTCCACAGAATCTAGGTCAAGTATGAGAGATTAATGGCAGAGAAGACTTGAGTATCATTCATCATTATATCTTACCTGTGTCTACCACAATGAAAAGTACTTAACAATACATATAATTGTTGGGTGGCAGAAGGAAAACAAAAACAAAAGGGCTAGGGATCTAGCTCAGTTGGAGGGCCACTGCCTAGCATGCAAGGAGGCTCTGTGTTCAATCCCCTGGCCCCTATAAAAAAGGTCAATTTTAAGAAAAATAATAATAAAATTCTATCTTGAAAAGCACCTGATTTATGTGATAAATTGTAGGGTGCAAATTACACATGTTCCTTTGAAAAAAATCTGTATGTTGATTATTTAGGGAAACACAATACATCATTCTTATTCACATTATTATAACTTGTCTGCAATCACTCCCTTCTTCTGATTTCAAAACTACTTCACATCCACTTTCCAAAATAGATTGTGGTTTAGGCTTTAGAAGCAAAGCTATTCAAAGTGTGGTACATGGACTTGGGCCAGATATGCTTGTAATGGTTGTTGCTTCTAATGGTTGTGATGAGTTAAGAATGGAAATTCAAAGTAAGCATTTCAGAACCTTTAAAACAATCTGACAGTAATATTATGTCTATTGAATCTAATAACAAAAGAATTGAGGTTTTAGTTTATGTTTTTTTTCATTTTGCTTTTCTAGTGATCCATTTTTATTGTGTTTTACAAAAGAAGAAATATAAGAAGGACTGATATTTTAAAAAAGTCTTTTAATAAGCTTGGAGCAACCCATTGGCTGAAGAAACAAATTCTCAGTGACTTTTTTAAACTTTCACTATTTTCAGTTACTATTCTCATAAATGTAAAAAAAAATATGACTAGAGATTAAAAATGAAGGAAGAAGAACATAATATTTAAAACATTCTTACTTGCTTTGGTCTCTGTAAATGCTATCATGATGTAAATTTAAATATAAAAGACGTTCAACTTTACATTTTAATCTGTACCACTACAAATTTTAAAAATTAGTATTTATTGTAGACTATTTCACATAAGGGTCCCAAGCCCTGACTGATTCTCAATACTTGCAAGTCATACCTGAAATCAAGTATTATTTGTACATAAATGGAGAAATTTTAGTTAACAGATTTGCCTAAGGCCAAAGAGAATTTCCAGTTTAGAATTTACAGCTCTGGATTTTCTATGTCATTTCTTTACATAATGCAACAGAACATTTTAGAACTCATTCAAGATTATGTGTTCACAAAAAACAGTAATGAAATAAAAGGATCACCTTCAACAGCTTAAAACTCCCTCTATGTATCTATGCTTTTCAATACCAAGTCTTAAACTCAAAATAACCAACATGAAAAAATAGAAAGGTGTTTTTAAACTAAATTGTGATATTTCACATATTTACAGGTGATGAAATTATTTAAAACTTAATCTGCATTTTACAGAACTGCCTCAGAATGCTTAATTTGCTGTGACAAGGTAATGCCAGGTAGACAATGAGTAAGTGAAGTGGCCTGAAGCAAAGTCTAGTTAATTAATCTTATTACTAAAAACTCAAACTTCATCATGTGAGAACCATACTACCTTAAGATGTAATTAATAAAAAACCCCAAAAATGTACATTATTATTCCACATAGACACATCCTATATTCCTAAATAATGCTGATAAAAAGGCATAAAAAGGTCATATTTACCATAATTTTACTAGCTTTCCAGAGCTACTCTATAAGGACACATCTTGAGCATTTCATTAAAAAACAACAACAACAAAAAAAAACCCAACTTGACATCTCAAAACAAAACTTCTTTAAAATGACTGATAAACTATAAATGCATAAAATCTACTTCCCTAATTGGAATTGGAGCAAAATTATAGATTCTGGTCAACTTACAACAGCAATGTTACAAGAAAAAAACAAGTAAATTGATGACTGTAACAAGTCAATACATGATTCTTTAAAATTAATAGTTCTTATGACACAAAAGAAAATGGTCTTTCATTGTAACTTACTGATTCATACATTAAACTAAAGTTAGTATATTCCAGAGTTGAACTATTTAGCATACTGCTCACTACAGCTGCACTTTTATTCCATCATGTCAACCAGAAATCCAAATATATCCTAGAAAAGAATAAACTCCTGCCCAAGAAGACAGACTGTAATGTGTTATTAGAGTTCTGGAATGATCCCAGCTTCTGTGGTACAAACAAATATTTAGGAAGATCTTGTTGAAATCATTTGCAATTTTTATTAAAAAGGCAATGTTGACAAAAAATAATTCCTTTTTTTTGTAAGAGTTGTAAAAGGAAATGATAGCTATTTGTGTTGGACAATCTTGTGAGAGACTATGACAGCAATCACACATAGAATGTAAAAATAAAAACACAAGAAGAAAAATAGACAACTTGGCTTTCATTTTACTTGCTACTCAGCATAACAACAAAATAGTGGCTTTAAGAATCAAATACGCAGCTGTGCATGGCAACACACACCTGTAATCCCAGCACTCAGGAGGCTAAGAGCAGCCTGAGTCCAAGGCTAACCTGGGCTCCACAGCAAGATGAAGCACCTCACTCCCCCCAAAATTCAAATATGCCTTTCCCTAAGAGTTTTTCCCCTATGTACTAAAATGGCAAATTGTGTGTGTATGTGTGTGTGTGTACAGTACTGAAATGGCAATGTGCATATACATGTGTATATCCTCCCATTATACTGAAATGGCAGCAAGTGTTTATAAATATGTATTTATGTGTGTATTACGTATATTTATATATATTACATATTATATATACCTTATATATATAATATATATATTTACATATACAAAATACACACACACCATCACCTCACCACCACCACAGTAACTGAACCCCACTCTTTTATGTTGGGCAAGTGCTCAACCACTGAGCAACATCCCTAGGCCAGTAGAGTATATTTTAAATCTACCTTCAGGATATCATAAAGGATCAGAAGTAAATCATATAATCCGTTTGTCAATATCAACTGGATATGGTCAATATGAGATGTGTTCTCCAACTCACAATAACAAGGAAGTCAAATGTTAAAAAGTTAAAACTATAAAAATGCAATGGTAGAGAACTACCTGCCTACCAATATGATTAAAATTCACCATGTTTTTTTCCTGACTTCAAAAGCAATCCAAAAAATGTTGAAATTTTTATTAGACTATTACAAAAGACAGTTATCACCTCAAGTTGAACACAACTTTTTCATAAGAGTACAAGTAATAGTCACAGAAAGTGCTTCTTGAAACACTGGGACTATTAATTTTGCCTTTCCTCCCTGAAACCAGAATATAGTCACCCTGAAACAATCAGAATACAGTCTCTCAAATCCCTATTACTGCACTAACTCCTTTCCAAGATAAAAAGGAATGTAGAAACTTTCAGAAATGTTTTTCAATAAAAGCTCAAGCACATGTAAATGGGAATGACAGCAGGAAAGCACAAGAGGATGTTCTCTCCATATATATGTATGTATGTATTGTGCGTGTGTGTGCGCGTGCGTGCGTGCATGCGTGCGTGCGTGTGTGTGTGTGTGTGTGAGAGACTGAGGGACCCAGAGCACTCTACCACTGGGCTGCACTCCCAGCCCCCTTTTTATTTTGAGACAGTGAGGTCTTGCTAAATTCGGCAGGCTGCCTCTGGCCTGGAGCTCTCAATCCTCCTGCCTCAGCCTCCAGAGTCACTGGTATTACAGGCAAGCACCAAAGTACATGACTTAAAAAGAAAATCATTTATATAACCATTCAATCCAAACTTTTAAAATGTATCTCAAAAACCAAAGCAAGACACATAAAAGTGAAAAATAATAATTTAAAAATCTAAAAATTAAAAGAAAAATCAGAGACCATTCACCTTTTTCTTATGAAATAGAACAAGAGTGCTCTGGTAACTTGAACAACCATCAACCATATTTAAAGCATAAAACAGGCTCACTTTACGACTCTCAACACAATCATGTGAAGTTTTTGTTTTTGTTTTTCCAGTGTTGGGGATCTAACCCAGAGCTTTGTGCACGCTAGCCAGTGCTGTCCCACTGAGTTGCATCTCCAGACTAAAAATTATATTCACAAAATGAATTTTTCAGCTGGGTGTGGTGGCACATGCCTGTAATCCTAGCATTTACCTGTAATCCCAGCACTAGGGAAACTGGGAGAGGACAGACGAGAGTTCAAGGCCAGCCTGGTCTACATAGTGAGCCTGGGCTACACAAAGAGACCTTGTTTCAAAAGCACTAAAAAAAAAAAAAAAAAGAAGAAGAAAGAAAGAAAGAAAAAGAAAAAAACAAGGAAGGAAAAAAATGTATCTTTCCTCTACATTGGTAGAGAAGAGGTGTTGTGACTCCATTCATGCTTGAAATTCTTCTAAATTTTAACTTTCTAAGGGAGAACTTTTGAGCTCCTTTCTCACCTGTCATGCACGTCCCACTGAAGGCAGGCAATTCTTGTTGGAGATTTAGTTGTAAATTGTACTAGTAATTCTTTATGTTGTGGGATTTGCTCTCCTTACTTGCATTCGCAGGAAGAAAAGTGACAAAAGAATGCTACATAGATTATCTACATAGGTTATTTTCTTAAGGCACCAGCTGCCTCTCTGCCCCTGTGGCTTTTTCATTAACAGTACTTACCAGTGAAGAGCATTGAAGGATTTCTGACATAAACATGTTAGGTGACTAGCAGGCTGTCCCCCTGTACCCTTATTTAAACCAAATTCCACACAAACGACTTACCTTGTATGACATGCTCTGGTGAGATGGTCTTCTTTTCCGATTTGTTGCAAATCTCATTGGCTTCAGAAGATATAAGATGAATGAATTCAGTGCAGCAGTTCACCACCAGCTCTCGGGCATCGTTGGCCACCCGGACATTCGGGAGAGTCTCTTTGATCATCTTATTTATAGCCGCTCTGGGGATAGTGAGATCATCATCGTTGCCAGACGAGGAAGCCATCGTACCTTCCTGTCTTTCGAGCCCTGACTTTAATAAAACTCCCCGGCTCTGGTCCTCTACTCCACGGTGATTTCTTAAAAGGCTGCCCTCTGAGAATGATCTGGGGGCGCTCCGAGAAGGTGGTGCAGAAATGAGGAAGGGGGGAGGAGCGGGAACGGGAGGGCGAACCCCTGACTGCGTGAGAAATTTAGGGCGAGTCTGAGAGAAGAGTCAAGGGGCTGAGACTCTGGAGACAGCACTACCCGGGCTCAAGAGAGGAAAGCGAATTCGAGTGGCCGGGGAACAACCTTCGCGTCTCCTCGGAGGTGCGGGCGCTGTCTACCCGGACCTCAACGGTGCCGGCGGAGAGGCAAGATCCACGGGTACTGGCCTCGCCGCGGGACCAGGCGCACTCCCCGCGGGCTCGGCTCTACAGAGCCGGAGCCCCCGCGGCCGCCGCCGCAAGCAGCCGTTGCCGCCGCACCAGCCAAACCATCCTTCAGACACCCGCGCCGCCGCCTCACAACATGTCGTCCGCGGCCGCCACTAAACCTGCGACGGCCGCCTAGGAACGAATAGACAGAGCCAAGGACTGGGGAAGCCGCAGTGGTGGCCGCCGTGGCCCTTTAGCCGGTCTCAAGCCGTAGAGACTGAGACAGCAGCAACGGTGGTCCCTCCAGAGGCCGGGTAAGAAGGTTTGCTGGAAGCTACTCCCGACACGCTTTGCGCCACCGGAAGTCTACCCCCCCAGGTTCCACCCTCTCTCTCAGACTGACTTCCGGGTGGGGCAGAAGCCCTTCCCCCACCCACGCCAGCAGGAGCGTCCTATCTTTACAGCCACCGGCTTCCGCCTGCCATCCCAGCATGTGCTCTGGGATCCTGTCCGGTTTGCAGGGGTCTTAGCACGGTGAGCGCGGGCTTCGCTGTACCTCAGAGCACCAAGCATGCACTCGCCCCAGGGCTGGGCACCAGACCTGGGTTGGACTAAATGGCTAGATAGGGAAGGGTGGTTCATCTCTGTCTGCTCGAACTAAAGGAGGCTCCCAACCCGTATCCTATTCGCTAATGGGGACAAAGGCGCGTTGGACATCACTAAAATAACTTCTTCGTTATTCCATTAGCTGACCGAATTGGGATTAAAAGTGAGAGGGACATAGCCTAGGCTCGGGAGTGGGATGTGAGGAAAGCAGATCCCTGTGTCTGCATCGACTGGAGAAAAAGCTTTTGAAGATACCTAATTGACGTTATTTGAATCAAATCTCTCAGTAGTCCTCCATCCATTTTCTTGTTTATGGGAAATGAAACATTCAGAGAGGTGACGCGCTCACTCACTACAGATGGCTAGGCCGGAAGCTAGAAGTCAGTTCCAGTGTAGTAGAAATACGCAGCATACAGTATTAGCCACATTACAAGGTTTCAATTTAGCTATTTTTCATGGTGTACTACAGGGCGGCTTTTGAACAGAAGAAAGAGCAGCTTGAGCAGCTCTGATATTTGCTTCTTTCCAGAGTGACTAGTAGTATCAGTGATGTCAGGTTTTTCATAGAAATTGCATCATTTAAAACAAACAAACAAACAAACAAACAAACAAACCTCCGTTTGTCCCATACTGTCCCATGGAAGACTACATGATAAATAGTGGGATGTTGCAATTTATAAAACGCAAAGGATATACCATTTAAATCTGGGCACCTTGGTTCATCAGATTGTTTTGATGGATGACAACTGGCTTATTTAGAATGTTTTCTTGAAATGTTTGGTTTCTGAGAAACTTTACAGCTTATCACTTTTTCCCTCCTTTATGCTTGGGGTGGAACCCCGGGCCTTGCACGGGTGAGGCAAATGCTCTCTCTACCACTGAGCTAAGAAAGCAGTCCTATGTTATTTGTTCAATTAAACCTTTTTTTTTCTGGGACATTTGTTGGATTCTTTAATTTCTGAAGTGTAGACAGTTGTTTTAAGTGCTACTAAATTTAGTCAAACCAAATTTCTTTAGTAAAACGAGTCTTGTAAGTTTTCTCCAAAATATGAACGTGAAACTTGGTTCTGATATATTATCTTTATGAAGTGTTTTTAAAGTCAATTTACTATTGATTTAAAGTTTTATGTATTTATTTATTTCCAAGTACTGGATGGGAGGCCGCCTAGGAATACCAGGTGCTGTAGGCTTGGGAGAAGGACCCGGTAACCCACTCCCAAAAGTCAGTCCACCATTGAAAACCCTATGAACAGCAGAGAAGCACTGACAATAGTGTTTTGTCTGTTATACGTAGGGTCGCTATGAGTCGGGTACCGACTTGAAGGCACCTAACAACAACACAACATTTATTTATTTGTTTTGTGGTACTGGGGGTTGAACCCAGGGCCTTGTGCTTGCATTCTTTGCAAGTACTATACCACTGAGCTGCATCCTCAGTCCATTTTTTTAGTTTTGGAGACAGGGTCTCACTAAATTACGCAGACTGCCTCTGATCTCCAGCTTTCGATTCTCCTGTCTCTGCTTCCGAGTCACTAGGATTACAGGCATGGGCCACCGCGCCTGGCTTAAAGTTTTATTTTATTGTCTAAATTTATCTTGGCCTTATCAAGTTTATACATCTGAGTAAGTGTCTAGCAAAAACATGTCCACAGAGTTGTCACACTGTCAGGGACTCAAATCTGTTGCAGCCCCCGAGCTTTGGGTATTAGGGCCCTGGTTCAGATGTACTATCTTTATGAAGTTTTTGAAGTCAGGTAGTGGTGGTGGTGGTTGTTGTTAGGTGCCCTTGAGTTGGTGTCTGACTCATAGTGACCCTACCTCAATAGGCAAAACAAAATTGTTAGTGCCTCTCTGCTATTCATAGGGTTTTCAATGGCTGATGGTTTCTTGGGGGAGTGAGTTACTGTGTCCTTGTCCCAAGCCTACAGCACCTGGTGTTCCCAGGCAGTCTCCCATCAAAGTACTAACCAGACCCAACCCTGCTTAGCTTCCAAGATCTGATGGGATCCATCACCACAGAGGAATGGCTGCAGGCTAAGTCAGTTTACTACTGGTTTAAAGTTTTATTGAATTGTCTAAATTTATCTTGGCCTTATCAAGTTTCTGAAAAAGTAATCTGAAAAAGTATGTAGCAAAAAATGTCCACAGACTTGTCACATTGTCAAGGACCCAAATCTGTTGCAGCCCCTGAGCTTTGGGTATTAGGGCCCTTAGCTCCTGAAAAAAAGTAATACATTTTGCTTTTTCATTTAACATTTATGCTTTATAGATTTATGCTATATAGATTAGTAGAACACACATATTAAATTGTTATTCCAGTAATAGTTTATTATTGTGGACTTCTATGGTAGCATAAAGAGCATGGAATGTCTAGTAAAGAGACCTTGGTTCTAGTCCCAGTTTCTTCCTCATTTTCTTCAACTTAGAAATGAAAATATAATTCAGAGGTGTTAAAGTCTAATGAGAAATTATGTAAAAGCACTTTTTATATTATGATCTACTGTATGATTTAGTGTTTATTATTTTCATCAGATTTGAGCAGTCTTTAGTAATAAACCGTATATAATATGGCTTGTTGTTGTTGTTAGGTGCTGTCGAGTTGGTATCCGACTTATAGCGACCCTCATAAGGTTTTCAATGGCTGACTGTTTCGGGATTGCCTTGGGAGTGGATTGCCAGGTCCTTCTCCCATTTTTGTGGTGCTGGGAATCGAACTCAGGACCTCAGAGACTGCAGCGCAGCGCTCTACCAACTGAGCTAAATCCCAGCCCTAATATGGCTAAGAATAACTTAATTAAATGTTACTAGCGGTGTGATATATCATGAAATACACCAATTTGTAGTTCATATTTAAATATTTATTATAGACTATAGTCCTATTTTAAGTGGGTTTTGAGAACAAGAATACCATCTCCTTAGTAAGCTTTAAGAATTTTAGAGAGAAAGACCAGGTATGGTGGTAGATGCCTGTAATCCCAGCTACTTGTGAGGGTGAAGTAGGAGGATTGTGAGTTGAAGGCCAGAAGCAACCTGCACAACTTGGCGAGACCTTGCCTCAAAATTAAAAATGTAAAAAAAGGGGTTAAGGGTGTAGCTGGGTGGTAGAGTGCTTGCTAGCATGTGCAAGGCCCTGAGTGAAACCTTTCAGGACTGAAAAAAAGAAAAAAAGAAAAGAAAAGAAAAAAAGTTTTAGGAAGAGAACATATATAGGAAATGTTTTTTTATTATCCCCAAATTCATGATATGAAAAGATAATATATCACAGTTGACTCAAGAAGGTTCTTTTGCTCTATTCAGATGGAAATTGCAAATAGGCAAGGAGTATTCCCTTAGTGTTAGCACCCCTGAACTCTTGAGTGCCAATGTATTACAGGCTGGGCTTACAAAACCCAAGGCTTATAATTGTGGGCTCTGAGACCTAGGGGCTTATGGCTGCAAGCTGTTAAAACCAGAGACTTACAGCTCTCGGTGGTAGGTACTCAGTTCAGAGGCTGATTGCTCTGAGTTTTGAGTACCAACAGCCCTGTACTCCCAGCTAGTGTTGTTGGGAATCAGGGCCCTTGGCCTTGGCTTTTTTTTGTTGTTGTTGTTGTTCTGGGAGATGGAACCCAGGGCCTCATGCATGCTTTGCAAGCACTCTACTGGGCTACACCACTAACCTTTTTTTTTTTTTTTTTTTTTTTTTTTTTTTTTTTTTTTTTTTTTTTTTTTTTTTTTTTTTTTTTACTTTTTTAAAATTTGAGAGAGGGTCTCACTAACATTACACAGGCTGCCTCTGGACTTGAATTTCTGATCCTCTTGCCTCAGCCTCCTGAGTCACTGGATTATAGGCATATGCCATCATGCCTGGGGCCCTTGGCTCTACACAGCACCTAATGTTACAGCTCTCAAGCTCTGGGTCTCAGCTCCCTCAGCTGTTAACCCTTGGCAACTCTTCAAAACTCTTCCAGCAACCAAGGTTTACATTCTCATCTCTTCACAGTCTTTTGTCTTCCAGTCTCAGCTATCTCTGCTCCTGGCCATTCTTTAGAACTCTTTATTTGCCTCCTTATTGCTACTATTGTCTGCTGTTAGTGCAACCAGCTCACCCCTGCTGTGGGAGCTGAAAGTCCCAGAATCTTGCCTGATGTTAGTGCAACCATTCCATCCTGTTCTACCCACAACAAAGACCACACATAGATAAAAAGTCCATTCAGACAAAATGTCCATTCAGGAGAAGCCTTATTGGGCCTAATGTTGCAACACCCATGGTGGTGGGTAGTACACAGGAGAGAAGCTTCTCAGATTAACCCAACATGGTGGAGAAATACCCTTCTTATATAGCTAGAAAAGGGGTATGGCAAACTTGTGCTTGGAATGTAATTCCACCAGTCACATTCCTGCCTGTGCATAGCTTCCAATTCCACCAATCATAAGTTTTATATATGCATCAGTGATAAACCTTACTTATACACCAATCACAGGTTTTTTGCTGAGCCACTAGGAAAGCATTCTCTTTTCTGTCTTGAGTAAGTATAGCTGCAGGGTCAGCAGGGTCACCTAGAGTTCACTGTGGCTTGTCTTGCCCAGAGTGGAGTCTTCTAAAGCTTGTTCAAGTTGACTGGAGTGGTTGTGACTGGAACAAGACTTTCTGAAGGAGGAGTTGGGGCTTCAGTGGCAGCAGTGGGCTTTGCAGCTGGAATGGACTTTCCTCAGATTGATCATACAATGTTTGAAACAACTACCTTAAGGACAGTCAGGCTGGTGGCCGGCCAAAGAGGGGACTGCTTGGCTGACAGCTCCACAATCAAAGAAGGTAAAAACAAGGGAAGAGGAGTCTGTCAGTTGTTAATTGAGCAACTGATTAGTCCACTCCTGACAACTTTTGTCCATTTAAAACACAAAGGGGTATTTAACCTACAATACAGTACAATAAAAAGACCTAACGTGGTATTAGCATTCTTTTACTTTTTTTCTTTCTTGCAGTTCTGGGGATTGAATTTAGGGCCTTGTACATGCTAGGCAAACACTCTACCACTGAGCTACATCCCCAGCCTGAAATTATCATTCTTTTTTTTTTTTTCCTCTACTGGGGATTGAACCCAGGGTCTCGTGCTTGCATGCTTTGCAAGTGCTGGACCACTGAGCTGCACTCCCAGCCCAGTTTTTTACTTTTTGAGACAGGGTCTTGCTAAGTTATGCAGACTGCCTGTGGTCTCAAACTTATGATCCTCTCGCCTCTGCCTCCCGAGCCACTGGGATTGTGCCACCCTGCCCGGCTGAAATTAACGTTCTTAACAGTAACTAAAAGTGCTTAACCACAAGCCAAATGCCCTTAGGAGGGCTGGGTCTTGCTGACCTGTCTCAAATAGAGTTATGGTTTACTTAAGTCATAATGAGTTAGGCTAATTCTATGGTAATTTCTATGGTCGGGAACCAAATGTCCTCCAAAGGTTATATGTTTGAACATTTGGTCCCCAGGTGGCAGCACTGATTATGGACAGCATGGAACTTTGGGAAGTGGGACTCAGCTTTGCAGAAGTGGTCACTGGGGATGGGCCTTTGGAGATTTTTACTCAGACCCTTGGCTCTGATCTTTCTGTCTGCCCCCTGATTACTGTGCTGTGATGTCATCAGCTATGGGCCCTGCTGCCTACCACCTGCTCCGCCACCCATCATGGACAGATCCTCTAACTGTAAACTCCCATGCCCCGTTAATAAATCATCTCTTCCCTCATAAGTTTGGTTCAATCAGTTTCTCTGTTACAGTGACATACCATTGACTAATAGTTAAAACGTGTTAATTTGTCATGCTTATATTCAATATTTTGTTTAATATCCATAGAGTCATATAAATTGCTGTTTTGACAGGTGAGAAAACAATTTCAGAAAGGCTTACTAATTTGTTGAAAGTCTTCCAGATAATAAGTAATGGAGCTGAAATTTGAAAACAAGTGGTTGTTTAACACCAAATCTGAGGATATTTTCAACTTGACAACTAACTCTAAATTAAAGGGAACAAAAGAGTTACAGTCATTATAACACTTAAAAAAGAAAGCATTTTCACATGAATTTGGTCTTTATAATCAGGCATTCATCCATCTTATAAATGGAAAATTAACACTCAGTGAAATGGTGACCACGCTCATAGTGAATGTAACAACCATCTTTCTGTCACTGTGACAAATTATTTGAGATAACATAAAAAGAGGAAAGTTCTGTTTTGGCTCACAGTTTCAGAGGTTTCAGTCCATAGATGGTTGGTTCTGTTGCTCTTAGGACTGTGTCAGAAAAGTGTATCTTGGTGCCGGGCTATGACAGAGAAGGCATGTTCACCTTGGAAGCAAGAAGAGAGACAGCAGGGGATGGTATTCTGTTATCTCCTTCAAGGTCATGCTACACCAATAACCTAACTTACTTCCATAGAGCCCCATGTCCTAAAACTTCCTCCGCATAACACCACAGGCTGACAACCAAACCCTTAACACATGAGCTTTTGAGAGACACGTAAGATCCAAACAATACCAGTGAGCAAGTGACAGATGAGAAATGCAACCCAGCTTTCTGACTACAAAATCTCAGATCTTCCCATCATCCATTTAAGGATTTTGGAATTAACTTTTGAGACAATGAAAAGAGCCAGTGAACATTTTTGAGAAGGAGGAGGTGATGTAAAAAAAAAAATGTAAAAAGATTAGTCTGGAATAGCATGTGAGATGGACTGGAATAGAGAGAGACAAGAACGCTAGTTATTAGGCTTTTGTAAAAACAAGTTAATAATGATGTAGGTCCAAAGAGAGTTCAGTGATAATAAGATGGAAGAAACAAATCAGAAGCATTTGGGCACAGAACTTAGGTCCTGATTGAATCTAAGGCGAGATACGAGGGTTGTGCCTAAATAATACTGGGGGGAAATGATAGCTAAGAAGGGGTAGATTTGGATGGAGAAAAATAAACAGTCCCACAAATGGATGTATCCCATGACAGTTGGAGAGTGGATGTGTGGGAGTCATCTCTACAAAAGGGCTTATAAGTACCACAAGCCAGTGTCTGATTTGTTTATCCCTGCAACCCGAAGGCCAGTGCAGTACTCAATAAATATCACCAACTTTGAAAATATATTGTTATTGTTAGGTGCTGTCAAGTAGAGTCCAACTCATAGCAACTTTATGTATGACAGAAAGAAACACTCCCTGACACTGTGCCATCCCCAGCACTATGTTGGTGCTCCTCTGCTGTTCATAGGGTTTTCAATGGCTAGTTGTTTTGGGATTGCTTCAGGAGTGGGTTGCCAGGTCCTTCTCCCATTTTTGTGGTGCTGGGGATCAAATCCTGGGCCTCAAATAGTGCAGAAAAGCACTTTACCAAGTTAAACCCAGCCCCTTGAAACTATATGAACACCTTTAAGAATAGTAAAGAAGTAAAATGCAAAGAGAAAAAGTAAAAGAAAAAGTAGAGGCCGGGCGTGGTGGCGCACGCCTGTAATCCCAGCGGCTCGGGAGGCGGAGGCGGGAGGATCGCAAGTTCGAGACCAGAGGCAGTCTGCGTAATTTAGCGAGACCCTGTCTCAAAAAGTAAAAAAAATGGGCTGAGGTGCAGCTCAGTGGTCCAGCACTTGCAGAGCATGCAGGTGCGAGGCCCTGGGTTCAACCCCTAGTACCGCAAAAAAAAAAAAAAAAAAAAAAAAAAAAAAAAAAAAAAAAAAAAAAAAAAAAAAAAAAAAAGAAAAAGAAAAAGTAGAAAGTAAAAGAAGAGAGTATGTCAGGAAGTACTTGATAAAACCAAGAAGCCTAGTGTAAAGGAAGTCATAGGGGGAGAGTTGCAAGAGTATGAAATGCCACAGAGAGGCATCATTGGAAGGGGAACTAAGGTAGTATCACTGAAAGCTGGCAGGAATGGCAGCAGACACCTGTAGTGCCAGCATTTGGGAGGCTGAGGTAGGAGGATCACGAGTTCAATGCCAGTCGGGGCTACAACAGCAACTAAAACAAGCAAGCAAACAAACAAACAAAAAAAGGTAGTGTCACTGAATTAAAAGGTCAAGAGAAATGAGTGGAAGTCAGTATGCAAAGAATTAAAGAGAGGAATGAAGGCAAGAATTGGAGTCAGGCAACAGAGAGTAAGCACTCTTTTAAAAAGTTTGGTGGATCTCAGCACTCAGGAGGCTGAGGTAGGAGGATGGTGAGATCAAGTCCAGCCTGGGTTTTGTTTTAAGAAACAAAAACAGCTGGGCATGGTGGCGGACACCTGTAAACCCAGTGATTTGGGAGATGGAGGGGGAGGATTGCAAATTTGAGGCCAGAGACAGCGTGTATGGCTTAGCAAGACCTTGTCTCGATTGAAAAAATAAAAAGGGGGCTGGAAGTGCAACTCAGTGACAGAACACTTACAAAGTGTGCACAAGGTACTGGGTTCAGCCCCACAGTACCACAAAAATAAGAACCAAACCAAAACAAACAACCTTCAGAACTATTCAGTCAAACTTGATAAATTTCTATGGGTCAACTCTGTAACTAAAAAACTTGAGCTGATTATAAATCCCTTTATATACAATACATTTAAAATGTGATGCAAAAAGTTTTCTTCCAAATGATATGAATTTTGAATCTAATTCAGTCTAATTCCACTTCAAAAACATTTGTTGCAGATAGAACTAGAAAGTCTACTTCTATAAACCCTATTTCTTCATTCATATATTACTTTTATTCAACAAATGTTCATTAGGTATCTACTATATACTTTCAGACTAAGACAGACTAGGGAGAAGGACCCACCAGACCCCTCTGGAAACAATTAGCTATTGAAAGCCCTATCAATAGCAGAGAAGCCCTGTCAAATGGAGTGCCAGAAAATGTGCCCTTCAGTCTGGAAGACATTCAAGAATGACTGAGAAAGAGTTGCCTCCTCAAAGTAGAGTTGACTTTACTAATGGAAGTTGAGGAAAGCCCCTGGTACCTCCTTTTGCTGATGTAGCATGACTCAATGAGAAAAAACAGTGGCTGCAACATTGGGCTCAAACATCAAAAGATTGTGTGCATAGCACAGTGTTGGGTGGTGTTTCATTCTGTTGTACACAGGATCACTCTGAGTTGGATTTGACTCGACAGCACCTAACGAAAACAACTATACACTTAGATAGGTACTAGAGATATGGGGGGGCTGGGATTTAGCTCAGTTGGTAGAGCGCTGCGCTGCAGTCTCTGAGGTCCCGAGTTCAATTCCCAGCACCGCAAAAATGGGAGAAGGAATTGGCAATCCACTCCCAAGGCAATCCTGGAACAGTCTGCCATTGAAAACCCTATGAGGGTCGCTAGGAGTCAGATACCGACTCGACGGCACCTAACAACAACAAAAAGAGATATGGGGGGAATATGACAATAAAAAAGAAAGATAATGTTTATTGCATGAAGAAGAAATACCAAAGCAAGAAAAAAGCACATTGATAATAAGAAAAAAGTAACAGTTGGAATAAAAGTAATTGGAATAGAAAAAATTATTGGTGATTTTAGTGATTTTTCCCTTAAAGGTTTTCTTGTTTGTTTGGGGTTTTGTTTGTTTGTTTTGAGACAAAGTCTGGCCTCAAAGTTGCAATCTTACTGCCTCTGCCTCGTGAATGTTGGGATTGCAGGCCTGGGCCACCACACCAGTTTCCTTAAATTAAAAAAAAAAAAAAAAATGGCGGTTCATTCTTTTACTTTTTTAGACAGGTCTTAGTTATGTCACCCTAGCTGGCTTAGAACTCACTAGGTAGACCAGGCTGGCCTTGAATTGGAGCAATCCTCCTGCCTTAGCCTCCAAGTGCTGGAGTTACAGGGGTATACCACCACACCTGGCTTTTTTTTTTTAATTTTAAAAAGCCTAGTTTTTAAAATGTCATACTAACTTTAAGATATTAGCAAGCTATGAGAAAGATTATTTGTACTGATTTATAAATATATCCTTTCATGTTCACAATGGGACTTTTAAAAGCAATCATTGGATTTAAAATCTTTTTTAGCTAGCAAAGCTCTCAAGTTAGTGATCCTCAGGTAAACTGTAACCCACATATTTTGTACTAGTTATTTATCGCCACAAAAATGTTGCCTAACAAGCCACTCCAAAGGTCAGTGGATTAAAACAATAGCCATGTACTACTTCTTAGGAGTCTCTGTATTAGTTGAGCAGCTGTTCTGGAATTATTTTCTGAGTCAACTATGGGTTGGGTAGATGACTTTATTGACTTTGGCTGGACTCTCACATGTTTGGGAGTGAGCAGGCTGTCACCAGATCCAGAAAGACCCTGGCACTTTTTCATCATCTTTCATATTCTTTCAGCAAGTAAGCTTGAGCAATTTCTCTTGGTGAAGCAGGAACAGTTCATCTATTTATCCATTTATTTAATGGCCCTCCTATATGCTAGGCAATGTAATAAGGAACAAGAGAAATAGAATCACAGGGGAAATTGGTCCTATTGAGGAGTTTGCCAAATAAATAAGCAAGTAAACCAAAGATGACACTGGGCAGTGTGGTTAAGTGCCATGATTATGCTGTGATTGGCCCTATGAGCACAATGGAAGTTCTTTCAAATACAAGCAGATATTTGCTGTGCTATGGTTTGAACATCCCCCAAGCTTTCATGTGTTGAAATTTAATTCCCTTTGTGAGGTGTTAAGAGGGTGGAAACAACCCACCAATTATGGTGTTTAGAACTAGAGTCTTTGGAAATTGATAAGGATTAAAATCATTAGGGTAGAGTACCCATCATAAGGCACAGCAAGTATGATGGATTTAATTCCTATATTCATGGATCTTCTGATAAAAAGGATCTGAACTAACCCATAAAATGAAGACATCAATGATGTGGCTAACACATGTGCCTTCCTTGCCTTGGACTGTGAACAGCAAGACCGATACATGGGAAATTAGTGGTCATTGTGAACTAAAGAAGACAGAGCAAGAAAGAAAATAAGCCAGGAACTATTAAAAGTTAAGGGAGAAAGACAAGGAATAGCAGTGGAATCAGGAAAACTCCCAAGAGAAAGTAGAATGACTTGCAGGAGATTCTTATCACACAACAGGAATTTAGACTAGGTAAAAGGAGAAAGGATCCGTGAGAGACCTGTGAATATGAATAGGTAGATGTTGTTGTTGTTAGGTGCCATCCACTTGAGTCTAACTCATGGAGACCCTATGTACAACAGAATGATACCCTCCTCGACAGGGTGCCATGCACATGATCTTTTCTTATGTTTAAGCCCATTGTTGCAGGCACTGTGTCAGTCCACCTACTAAAAGACTTCTTTTTTTTTGTTGACCTGCCACTCTCTCAAACATCATGTCCTTCTCCAAGGATTGGTCCCTCCTGACAATATGTCCAAAATATATAAGACACAGTCTAGCCATCCTTGCTTTCAAGGAGGACACTGGTTGCATTTCTGGGATGGATCTGTTGGTTCTTTTGCCAATCCATGGAATACTAAATATCCATCTCCAGCACCATAATTCAAAAGCATCAATTCTTGTCCTGTCTCCCTTATTCCCCATCCAGCTTTCATTGCATATGATGCAACTGAGAATACCATGGCATGAGTCAGGGGCACCTTCATCTTCAATGTGACATCTTTACTTTCAACACTCTAAACAGGCCTTTTGCAACAGCTTTTCCCAATGCTGTTGATTTCTTGATTGCTGCTTCTGTAAGTGTTGATTGTAGAACCGAGCAAAGCAAAATCTTGGACAACCTCAATCTTTTCTCCATTTATCATGAAGTTGCTTACTTACCCAGTTGTAAGAATTTTTGTTTTGTTGATGCTGAGGTGCAATCCATACTGAAGGTTGTGTTCTTTGATCTTCATCAGTAAATGTTTCAAATAGTCTTCATTTTCATCAAGCAAAGTTGTATCATCTGCCTAATGGAGGTTGTTATGAATATTCCTCCAACCCCGATGCCACATTCTTCTTCATAAAGTCTGGCTTCTCGGATTATTTCCTCAGCATAGAGATTGAAGAGGTATGGTGAAAGGATACAGCTCTGATGCACACCTTTCTTGACTTTAAACCGAACGGTGTTCCTTGTTCTGCTCGAACAACTGCCTTTGGTCCATGTACAGATTCC
>VMDO01006432.1:0-100557 GCA_007922755.1 Pedetes capensis
CTATCACTGACAACATTGTATTTCAGGACAGATCTTGAAATGTCTTTTTTGATGATGAATGCAACCCCATTTCTCTTTAGTTTATCATTCCCAGCATAGTAGACCATATGATTGTCTGACTCAAAATGGCCTATGCCGGTCCATTTTAGCTCACTGATGCCTAGAATGTCAATGTTTATGTGCTCCATTTCTCTTTTAAAGATTTCTAATTTTCCTAGATTCATACTATGTACATTCCATGTTCCAATTATTAATGGATGTTTGCAGTTGTTTCTCCTCATTTTGAGTTGTGCCACATCAGCAAGTTGAGCACCCTGGGGCTTTATGCCATTTCCGTCATCACGGTAGACTCTACTTTGAGGAGGCAACTTTTCCCCAGTAGTCTTTTGAGTGCCTTCCAACCTGGGGGGCTCATTTTCTAGCACTGTATCTGACAGTGTTTCTTTGCTATTCATAGGGTTTTCAATGGCTAGTTGTTTCAGGAGTGGTTCTCCAGGTCCTACTCCCTAGTCTGTCTTAGTCTGGAAGCTCAGCTGAAAACCTATCCACCATGGGTAACCTTGCTCACGTCCGAGGTTACAGTGGCAGAGCTCTCAGCCTCATCGCAACACACAAGCCCCCACAGTGTGGCAAATTGACAGACGTGTGGTGGTTAAGAGGTGTTATTCATGTATTATTTTTCAAAGTTGAATTGAATTACAGTAGCAATGTGTAGTATGATGTTTGCTCAAAAGATGGCATTAATTAAATGAATGCTAGTGCTGCCATTGCAGGTATACCACTGTGGCATATGATCCTGTCAGATCTTGGAAACTAAGCAGGGTCAGACATGGTTAGTACTTGGATGGGAGACTCCCTGGGAACACCAAGTACTGGAGGCTTGGGAGAAGGACCCAGCAACATACTCCTCCAAAACAGCCATTGAAAACCTTATGAATAGCAAGAAGCACTGACAATAGTGTTTTGTCTGATATACACAGAGTCCCTATGACTCTGACACTGACTGTACGGCACCTAACAACAACAAGTGCTGCCATGCAACAAGCAGGACAGTCAAAGAAAATGGCAGGAGCATGGTTGTTAGGGAAGCGCAAGACCATTTTGAAGTATTTGAAATTTGACAATGTTGTGGAAATACAAACTGCAGTGGAGGTGTGATTGTGCAACAGAATCTCCAACACACCTGACAAGTGCATGCATTCGTGGTAAGTTTGAGATGCATGGTACTGTGTGATATGTGTAAGGGAAGATCCAGGAGAGCTGGAATAGCAACAAGTCCTACTTCTTCTGCTATGGTATTGGAACAGTTTGCAAGCTCATCACAGAAGTCTGCCGAACAATGTGCACATGAGACAGGAGTTAGCAGGATGAGCATAGGACATATTTATAAGGAGTAAAATGGAAAGTTTTCATCTCAAGATGTGCATACTTTTTTGGCACCCTGTGTATAATGGAATCACATTGAATGCATTCTTTTCTTGCTGGCTTATTTTGCTCTATGTTATGACAATTTTTTATGCTCTTGAATATAGCTTTTTCACTTATGTGCGTGATTCATTTGAATGAATGTAACATTATTCATCCATTCTACTACTGTGATTATCTCCAGTTCAGGGGCTCAATGTGGTGAAGAAACCCACTAGTAAGTCAGGAAAACAAGCTCAGTCTGGATTTTCTATACCTAAGTGCTTTAACTTTGTGTTTTCTGCCTTGACACATCAATGACACTCTACTGGTGGAAGTCTCTCAGGAACACTGTGTTTGGATGGAGAATGTTTGACATGATGATGTGTTTGAACCTTCAGATCCACTCTCTTCCCTTCCCCATCAAGCTCTCAGCCCCAGGACACCCACATTTCTAGGTTTTCACTTGGATTCATCTCCCAGGTGCAGGGAGGGTGGGGAATGAAATCAGGGCATTTATTCCCTGGCTTCCCTTTCCTGAGAGGTATGGGGCTCTCTGTGTGCTTTGACAAAAGTCACAGCTGTTGAGGAAATCTGCTCTGAGGGACTCTTTCCACGTCCCAGTAACTTTCCCTGGCCTTTGCTCCTTTGGACACAGGAATGGTAATAGCACAGCTGATGCTAGCCAGGGGTTTCTGTGCTCTCTGCTATGGTTCCCCTCTACCTTAGGCACACCTTCAAAACTAGTTCTTTTGTAAAGAAACTCTCTTTGAATTATCCTAATACAAGTGTGCCCACCCTTTACATTTGGGACTGACTTTTACAAATATTTTAAACGTTTTATACCAAAATAAGGAGAAGTCATATTCTGTTTTGTAACACACTCATGTCCCTACACATGTACACACCTCACACACACCCTATGGTTAGAAAACTTAGTGGCAGAGGAAGTAACGAGCTCACAGTTCCCCCACGGCCCACATCCCAGACAGCATCCAGGTATTATAGAAGGTTGTTTTGTTCATCACATTCTGGAAGAGGAGCCAGCCCCCAGTCCTTGGGCTGTGAGGATGTTCAGCTGCCCGAGTAAAGCTGTGAGACAGAGGGAGGCAGCACAAACCCCCCTTACCCCTCATGCTCGTGGTCTGGTGTACAAACCTATTGATCCAGCTGAGTGTCCCAGCTTCCTGCACAGGCAGGGACTAGGCTGCAAGGCTTAAAACTGCAGGGACAGGATGTGATCAGTAGGCCAGTGGCCATCAGCCCCAATCCACTGAAGCAGCTTTCTGGGGCGCCAGTTTTAGTGCTTCAAAAGTTTGCAGGAGGCAATTCCAGTTTGGCCCGGGTGAAATTCACTTTCTTCTTACACCATTATAAAACCTATATAAGAGTCCAATTTGTTTTATATAAAATTGTAGCCTCTGGGAATAACCAATATGTGATACTAAACTGTGTTAAGACATATTTGTGCAGATATTGAATAAAGTTCCTGCATCTTTTTTGAATCCAGGGCCTCATGCATACTTTGCAAGTGCTCTACCACTGAGTTGCACCCTTCCTTTTTAATTTTTTATCTTGAGATGGGTCTCATGAGGTTATGCAGGCTGCTTCTGGCCTTAAACTCACAATCCTCCTGCCTCTGCCTCCCGAGTTGCTGGGATTATAGGTGTGCATCTGCACGTCTTTGCTGAAGCATATCATAAGATTTCAAAATCAAGTCATTTAAACATACAGTTACTATTTTTAATTATGCATATTATGTGATTTAGAAGTTTCTGCAAAACAGTAAAATATGGAAACAAACTAGGTGCTATGATGGATATCAGACTGCAAATGCCATACATATTGCCAACATCAAATATGCATGGTCCAATGTCTTGCTGACTGACAATATAAGTAAAGGTACGAATGTGAACTTGGTAACAAATTTATACACAAAGTATTATTTTATAATCCTATACATCATGTCCTCCACAAAATTTAATTTGAGGAATAATGTTATAAACCAACACTTCAAATTAGTGCACCAGTAACAGTATTAATCCCAACTCTCAATTCTTGCCTCAGCAAGCACTCTCCATTCCACACTGGAAGGCACTTTGCTCTGAGCAACTGTCCACTGGTCACTAGTGATGATCAGCTATGGATAGCATACTGAAGAATGATTCAGTATTACAATGGTTCTGATTGAATGGAAACTTCTCCCTCAGAAGCATTCATTTATGATCTGACTAGAGGAAGAAGAAAAGAAGCCCAGTGTCTGGCTTTGTAGGATTCAGAAGGAAAATAAAATTATTTTCTGTCATCATCTGTGAATTCATGAGCTAATCATTGTGAGGTCAGGGATAAAGGATTAGAAAATTGAAAATGCAGCAACCACTGAGCTTGACATGTAACCTTTTTTATTTTGTGATAAAAATGCTTTCATATAAATTCCATCTTAACTACTTTTAGAATGAAACTTTGAAAGGTAAAAACAAAGTGTGCACTTTCCTTACTATGTTTAGTCAGGAATATGCAGTCATTTATCGGTTACTGGGTTTTTCATACAAACACATATAATATCACTTTTAAGAGCAATGTACACAAAGAAGTTGTCATAGTACCAAACAGTTATTGGTGGGGGGCCTCAGGACATATAAATATGTCCTCCCAAATAGTCCTCATACATTCAGTGTATTGGTTAAAGCCCAAATCCCCAAACCACATGCCAACAAAACTATACCTTTGGTTCTTTTCCATGCAAGACTCACAAACTGGCAAATTTAATAAGATGATATAAGGGACTTGAATGTCACAGCTGATTGCTTTGACTAAAATCTTTAACTCTCAATACTTCTTTTTCTCCAACCTCTCACTCCCCCACCATCATGTAAGTCAGAAAATGATCTTTAAACAAAAAAGAACAAACAAAAAACCTATCCTTAAAGGCTGTCAGAAGAGGAGTCAAAGAAAAGGAGAGTTTATAAAAATAAACCAAAAATGGGGAGTCTGTGCAGGGCATAAAAGATGTGTCCCATAAAAACGTAGTCTCCAATTCAGAACCCAAATGAGAAAGTGATTATCCATCTTACCTTCTGTTTTATTAGATGCTACACAGCTCAAGAGTCCTTAAAATCTCATAGGCTGGTGAAGAGTTTAAAAGGCAGTGTCGTCCTCTGTACCACCGGAGCCTGTTGTTTGTTATGGCAGCTTTCACATTCCCTTCCCCTAAGCCCAGAGAATACAAACTAATGAACCCCAGAAAAGAGGAACAGCAAGTTGGGGGGAAGAGGATACACAGACTCAGCGGCTGGATAAGAGGCTCATAACTTTCAGGCAGTGGGGCTGAAGTGGGAGGGGCTGTGGCAGATGTGGCATGGCCCAGAGTGGTCTCTAGGCTGGTTCTTCCCAGCTGGGATTAATAAATGAGTCTAAGGGCAAAGAGTCATCATTTAGAATGATAAAATGTTTACACATTATGAAAGCCACTGGCATGATGTTGCTATGTGGAAGAATAAAACAAAATGAGCAAACAATCTGCCATATGTCAAGGCAGATGAAATTATTTTGTTGATTCATTAAACCTGGATAGAACTAGAAAAAAAAATACTATAGCTTGCCATGCCAACAGTCACACAGGGGTTCTGCAGGGGACCCCAGACAGATAAATCAGATAAATGGGAAGCACTGGTGAACACCCCTAGCCTCACAGGAATGAGAGCTATCATTAAACCAAAACAGCAGGCAATTCTTCTGCTAATGTACACAAAATACTTTGGCACAACTAATTTTCCAGGTGCCACGGGCATCCTAGCACCAGATAGAAGTGACAGTGTGGTCACAGGACTAATTATTAATTGACCAAGGCAGAAGAGGAAGACAACTGTTCTCGGATTTCTACACTGGACTAAAATGCTTCTGGCTTTTTGACAGAGTTAAGGAAGTCACCAAGACACAATAGATTTGGGGAAGATACAATCATAATCTGAATATATGGATGCAGTGACAAAAAAGTCTGTAATACATTATCATCTAGAAGGTGGCTCTGGGACTTCTTCCAAGGAAAAGGAACAGTAGCAAAAACCAGCAAAGGCTGCCTCACAGTATACCCTAGAAAACTAGTCCAACTCTCCATTTTCTGCTCTTAAGCAGAGGAGATCTACATCTTCAGTGAAAACCCACTGGGTGCACTAGTAACTCGGATCACACAGTGCAGGGAGAAATTGGCAAACAGGCTTCTGATCTGAAAGAAAACCAGGAAACAGAGACTGATTTAAAGGAAGATGACTGTCACTGGCTCCCTTGAGGCAAGGCAAGTCCAGGTCTAATTGGCAAGGGTATATTGTGAGACATTTTCTTCTCTGGAGCTGTATAGAAGGAAAGGCTAAATAGCTAAGACTAACTCCATCAGCTGGATGAGGAGGGAAGCAAGCCTAGAGTCCTAAGGTCCAGGACGAATGTGTCACATCCTGACAGTCAATGGAATGCTTGGCAGGAAGTGGACGGACCTGTGGGTGCACAACTGCTTCTTGCATGAGTTAGCTTATCTCTTGGTCATTCCAACATTCCACCCCTTTTTGTGGCTTTAAAAAAAGTGGGTAAGGTCATAGTATCTAGGCTACCAAGGATAAAACTTTATACTGAGGAGGTCCACGAACAGAAAAACAATTGACTCGTAGCCTTCTTCCTGGTGAGGTTTATATGAAGCTCCGGGTGCAAGGAAGAGAATTAAGGTGCAGGCTCTTGAAGGGATCTCCTGCCCTTAAAATTGATTCAAAGAAAAATATTTTGCTCCCCTTCTCTCTCTAGGAATGATACACGCGGACTGCAACATGTCCATTTGCTACAGAAACATACTTGTAAAGTTGATGCTTAGAACCATAAACCAAAGTGAACCCTATGAGACTCCTAGGGATGCTGGGAAAATAGGAGAGGAAAGGAGGCTGAAGCTGTTTTTCAGGGCAGGAATGATTAAAAGCACACAGGTCTTGCCCTGCAATATGCTGGTGGGGCCATAACCATGAGAAGTACAAAAAGGGAAGCACTAAATGCAGCTGAAAGAATTTCCAAGGTTGAGAAGAGGAGAAAGGTCAACTGAGGCAGAATTCCAGGGCACAATTCCCAATCAGACTCTAGTGTAGAATCTTCTCATGGATATAGCAGAAGCCCTCAGGGCTTCAAATGCAGTCCAAGCTGAAAAAAAAAAAAAAAAAGTCTGGGCTACAAAAGGCATCCATATTGTTCTCTAGACAGAAGAGAGTAAACGTGGCCCCTGCAAGGCCTGTCTTCATCTAGCATTCCCATGAACTTGGCCTGATGCGCAAGAGCTCAGAGGAAGCCAAGTCCTCCCATAAAACTCTGCAGATACTCAGTGGAGCTGATAAACTGCTTCTTACGCGTCATCTGAAAGATAGGAGCATCTTCCCTCTCCTGCCTCCAAAAGCTGATCACAGAGGTTTCTTCATTTCTCTTCCGGATGACCTTCATTTGTTCCTCAGCAGCATTTACAATAGGCAGTTCTGGCTCTGCACCGGAGGCAGACTCCTTCATGCATAAACCTGCATGTTGCTGTGCGGTGGCTCAGACATGTGCGTCCCAGGTCCCCGCTGACCTCCTCCAGCACCCCCAGGAGTAGGGCTGGTGGTCACGTCTGACCAGTCAGAAGCTGAATGGGGTGAGGAGCTTGACCACTGGTCAGGTGACTCTGGGGATGGTGTCAGGTAGGGATGCTCACCCTGGAGGTGCCCGCTGTGACTAGGGGTTCGCTCTGCAGCACTGGAGGATGCGTAACTATGCTGGGAGGGAGGAGTGGGGTACTTGCCCACAGAAGCTGGGAAGGGATGATAGGCTGGGAGAATGGTCTGAGCTACCTGCCCATCCTGCTGGGGCATCATGGCAGTGGGGAAAGCCACGTTGGGTAAGCGGGCCATCTCTGGAATCTGGTACATATTGGGCAAGGGGCCTGTAACAGCTGGAGGACAGCTGGGCTGAGGCTGGGGTGCCCCAGCTGGCTGGGCAATGCTGCCTTTGGGGACAAGCTGGAAAGTCACTATGGGGGGCAAGGGCTCCCGAGGGGTGGCAATGTGCTTCCCTTCAGGTGGCCTGCCCTGGGGGGCCAGGCCAGGGTGGGCCCCCTCAGCAGGGGCCAGGACCATGCCAAACATCTCATTGTACTGGGTTTCATTCACCTCTATGCGGTTCATCCAGTCTGCTGGGACAGTGACTGGATGCAGCCTACCCAAGCTTCCCGCGCTGCCACCACCTGGGGGGACAATGTGGTGGTGGGACAGCAACTGGCTTACCGAAGGAAGCATGGTGCCGGCCCCGGGAGCCAAAGGCTGCATTTCACGAAGGTTAGAGAAAGACAGTGCATGCTGTGCGTGGACCGGAGCAGGAGGGGCCACAGCAGCCAACATAGGGTTGGGGGAGGCCTGCAGGATTCCAGGGGAGGTGATCATAGGGGAGGACGTGGTGTCGGAAACGTATGTGTGAGGAGACTCGAGGGAGTCTACAGGGGATAAAGTCACTGAGCTCTCAGATAGCTGGACCTTCTCGCTCAGAGACTTCTTCCTCCTGCCCCCCTTGGCCTCCTTGGCCTCCTTGGCGAGGTTAGGGAGGCTGGTGGGCATGGAGCTTTTGGTGTTGGGCCGTCTAGGCTTCTTGCCCATGGGGGCATGCTTCAGACTGAGGAAGGACCTATTGGGCCCACAAATGACAGGTGACAGGGCGGAAGTCAGCACAGTCCCTGGGGGGCTGGGCGTCACGTTGTACTCATCCAGGAGGCGCACAATGTCGTGGTGCATGCGATCCCGGGCCACATCCCGGGGAAGGCGGTCCATGTGGTCTGTGATGTCCCGATTGGCAAAATGGTCCAACAAGATCTTGGCTGCTTCATAGCTCCCCTCCCGGGCAGCAAGAAACAATGGTGTCTCTTCCTACAGAAAAAAAAAAAACCCATCAGACACACATCTCAATAAACACTCTTGAGAACATAGCAGTGTTTCAAGTATCTTTTAAATTTTTTTTTTCTTTCCCATACTGGGAGTTGAACCCAGGGCCTCATGTTTGCATGCTTTGTAAGTGCTGTACCACTGAGATGCACCCCCAGTTCATTTTTTTTTTTTTTACTTTTTGAGACAAGGTCTCACTAAATTACACAGACTGCCTCTTATCTCAAACTTGCAATCCTCCTGCCTCTGCCTCGTGAGTTGCTGGGATTATAGGTGTGTCCACTGCGCCTGGCTCAAATGTTTTTAAGTTGAACTCCTTGGATGATTTCCCCCTAAATTTCCCCCATGACATTTTAATACCACAGATATGATGTGCATCTACCTAGCAAGCTTGTTTCACCTCTCCCAAAGAACCAGCTTCACTCCCTAGGGAGGACATATCAGCTGGGAACTTGGGAAATAAAGCGCGTCCCCAAGGCAAACACTCACACAAAGGAGAGCTACGTTTATCAACCTCAAGTCCTGAGAGGAAAAGGAGAGAGGAGAAAGGAAAGTGGGAGGGGAAGAAAATAAAACATGTAAAGAGCAAGGGAAAATGGGGAAAAGAATAAAAGAGAAAAAGAGACAAAATGTTCTAGGAAGAACTAAAATGAAGAAAAAGAGCAAGTAAAAGCGAAGGTGAGTGAGACACCTCAGAGGGAGAAAATCAAACAGGAAGACATCATGGTCGCCAAGGACAGAGAAAAACAATGGCAGGAGGAAGATAAAGGAAACCCAGAGAAGAGAGAGCGAGGATGAACAGAGGAGAGACTAGAGGAAAGGAAAAGGTGGAAAGGAAAAAAGGCAGGGAAGGTGATGTGGAGGTATTTGCAGGACAGCCTGGTGCAAATGAGTTCTCAACTAGCTCCATCTTGACACTCCCCTGGACAAGCGCAATATCCTTCACCAAGCTCTCAGGACTCAGTTCCCGCCCAACCTGCTTCCATAGTTGCTTGTGCTTATCAAAAGAGAAGCTACAGGGAAAAATAGGAAAGGCCCATACGTGAGGCACGGCCACAAGCGTCTGAAATCTCGGAGCTCACAGACTGTACCTTGTTATCCTGCATGTCTCGGTTGGCTCCATTCTTCAACAGCAAAAGAGTCGCTTCCACGTTATTGACAGCAGCTGCCCAGTGAAGAGCAGATTTTCCTGCAGGCGAAAACATTTTATAAACAGGCAGAGAGAAGGAGGACACATCCTTCTGGTATAAAGGAAGCACCATGGCTTTTACAAGGAACACCTGAACTCTCCAGGTATCAGTAGGAAGTCAGTTTTCTGTGGGGGCTTCCAGGAAAACACAGTAACACCTCCCTTTCTCCCTTTCCCTCTGTTTTCAGAACACTTCAGTAGAGGCTGCCCAGCCTTCTGAGACCTCAAGGTAAAAGGAAGGCTTGCGTGTCCCACAACCCTCCCAGTGAAGTCTGCTCTTAGAGATTCCTGTATCAAAAGTGGTATGCCTAGGAACCCACATAGGTGAACCTTTCATGGACTTTCTTTGAGGTCCATCCAAAAAATCACTTCTCACCTCAATCTGGGGACCCAGAGACCTGAGGCAGTAGGGGAAGAATGAGTGAATATATGAAAGAAGGGAGGAGTGACTCTCCAATGGATTCAACCTAAGATGTTCTTCAAGGCTTGTGTAACAATTCCCCTCCTCAGAGGCTCGCTCTGTAGGTAGGAATCCAAACCCCTGTCCCTTGTCCCTACCATGGTCATCCACCGCGTTCACATCTGCTTGGCAGTTGATCAGTTCTGCTACCATTCCTTCCACAGCCAGGCGGGCAGCCAGGATCAGGGGTGTAGTGCCATCATTCATTCTGGCATCTAGATCAGTGACTCGATTGCGGATCAGAATCTAGAAGAGAAGTACAGAAAAAGTTACTTGGATAAAGGAAAACAAAAACCCAAAAACCCTACAATATAAGTTTCCAGGTAACAGGAAAAGTCTTTGTGCCCAAGATTCTGTCATGGTCAATCAATAAATGTTTGTTGAGTGAATGAATGGACGAACCAACAAACAGGTGATCACAACATAAAGGCATTCATAAAGTGATATACTTCTACTTTCTAAAGAAAGCAAAGGAATGGGGGGAAATATAATCCCAATCATAGTGCGCAGCCTAAAGTGATTTAGGATGCTTCCAAATTCCTTGTAAGGTTAAAATAAAAGGGCATCAAAGAGTACATGGTCCACTCATGTCAAGAAAATTGCCAATGAGCACCTAGAAGCCCATATGGTAAGGCAGATCTGTGGGAGCACTTTATACTAGTCAAAGGCTTTGGAACAGGTATCCTCACTACCATCTGATCTGTGCATTTGGGAGGCATCTTTGCATGTCAAAATGCTGCTGACTAAGAAATAGAAGACTGGTGTTACTTGCTGTTGGCGATCATTATCTAGCTATACACAGCAGATCAGTTAGTGTGCCTCCCTTTTCCTTCCTTCCCATCTAGCAAGCATGACTAATTGCTCAGAGAATTATTGAGCAAATTCAATGAGCTACTAAGTGGACTTCTAAGAAATTCCTATTAATCAAACTAACTCCTTTCCAGTTCCTTACCTGGAAGACACCTTGGGCATCAGCTGCTACTGCGGCATGGAGAGGGCAGCGGCCCATGTTGTCCTGCGCATTGGCATCGGCACCTGCGTCCAGGAGGCGCTTCGCGGCATCAGCCCTTGAATAGCGGGCTGCAAGGTGCAGGGCCATCTCTCCAGTCCGGTCTGTCTGTGCTTGCAGGCTGGCACCCTGGTAAACTAAGTCTGTGATGATGTTGGCAGAAGAATCCTCTGCATCTTCATCTTCATCACTCAGATCTGAGCTGCCTCCACGGAGAGAAGCCAACATCAGTGGGGTACACCCATCTGAAGGAAAGGAAAATTCCAAAAAGTATTCAAGGAGGAGAAAGCAGTTAACCTTCTTGTTGTAGTAGTTGTATTTGAGTCAATTTATGCTTAGCAGGTCTATAGCATACCATCCTGGTTTCTGATATCATCAGATCTTGGAAGCTAAGCAGGGTCAGGCCTGATTACTACATGGATGGGAGACTGCCTGGGAATACTGGGAGCTGCAGGCTTGAGAGAAGGACCCAACAGTTCACTCCAGAAACAATCAGCCATTGAAAACTCTATGAATAGCAGAGAAGCACTGACATAGTACTGGGCATGGCACAGTGTCAGGCAGTTGTTCGTTCTGTTGTACATAGGGTCACTTTGAGTAGGACTCGACTCAATGGCACTTAACAACAACAACATGCTTAGGGGAAGTGAATTCCCCGTGCTTGCTGCTATTGTTGTTATTGTTGTTGCAACCCTCATAGAGTTTTCAATGGCTGACAGTTTTGGGATTACTTTGGGAGTGGATTGTCACATCCTTCTCCCATATACGTCTTGTAGTAACTGGTAATTAATTTTACACTTGCCACCTACTTTATCTCTGACAGTGTCATTTCTATAAAGAAAAATGGGAAAGAAAGAGTCTTTCTGAATTGGAGACTATAACTTAACTAACTTGTTTTTCTGCTCAACTAGTTTTTCTGCTAACTAGTTTTTCTGCTCAAGTTTAAGTGTTATGCTGAATTGGACAACATTTTAAATACCCAGGATTAATAGAACTGTCCATAAGGTATGAAGTAAACTAGTTGTCTGTCATCTGCTGTGGGAAATTATTTTTCTAACCTACTAAAATCTAACCCACTTAATCAGCCTGTTTTTCCCAACATGCTGTATATGAAGCAATGTGAAATCTTTCTTTCTTCTGACTTCATAATTTCTGTAGGTCTACACTTCTTTCCTCAAGCTGATTTTTGTTGTTGCTAGGTGCTGTTGAGTTAGATCTAACTCATAGCAACCAACCCTAAGTACAACAAAATGAAACACTATCCAACATTGTGCCAATGCACACAATATTTTTATGTTTGAGCCCATTGTTGCAGCCAGTATGTTTCCTCTCATTATGAGTCATGCCACATCAGCAAATGGGGGTCTCAGGGGCTTTACTCCGTTCCCATCATTAAGATTAAAGGTTGACTTTACTTTGAGGAGGCAACTCTTCCCTAGTCATTTCTAGAATGCTTTCCAGCCTAGGGTGGCTTACTTTCCAGCACTATATTTGAACAGTGCTTCTCTGCTATTCATAGGGTTTTCAATGGCTAATTGTTTTGAGAGTGGGCTGTCGGGTCCTTCTCCCTAATCTTTCTTAGTCAGGGAGCTCAAATGAAATCTGTCCATCATGGGTGGCCCTGCTGATATCTGAAATACCGCTGCCATAGCTTTCAGCATCACAGCAACACACAAGCACCCACAGCACAAGTTGACAGACACAAGGGGGCAAGCCGATTTAGGGCCATGAAATTGGCGGGGGACATATGGACAGGTGGGAAAACAAAGACAACCAGGCAGAATCCAGGCAGGTACTGCCTAGTGAAGAGGAGAAGGATTGCTGGTGCTGACCTGGACCCCGGACATTCACGTCCAGCACATCCACCTCCTGCTCTGCCTGGGGAGGAGTGAGAGCCAACGATGGTGTCCGACGGATATCTGCAGCTTCAAGGTGCTGTTGTGTCCAAGGGCGTCGGTCAATAGGGTCATCTTCTTCTGAGAGCAAAGCCTCGTCTTCAGCCTAGAAGGGGAAAACAACACTCCCCTATCAATCTACAGCCTCCTCCAGCTTCTGATAAGGTCCAGAGCTGGTCCAGAATCTTTCACCATGTCTTTTTTTTGCAGACAGACTCTCACTATGTAACCCAGACTGGCCTGGAACTCTATATAAGCCCAGGGTGGCCTCAAACTCATGTTGATCCTCCTGTCTCAGCCTCTCAAGTGCTGGGATTACAGGCATGTACCACCATACCCTGCTTCCCACTACCTCTTTTAATATCCATTCTGTTTTTATTCTCTGTTCCTGCTCCGTCTAGATTATTAACCACTGGCTGGTTAATGTGGTTCCTGCTTACCTCTCCTATATCATCTGGACAATTCCCCCCAGCTCCCCACCCCAGTCTCTACCATTAGCGCTAATATGCTCCCTCTAGATCCTCAAAGCACCATATTCTTGCTTCTGGATCTCTGCCCATGTCCCTCCCTCTGCTGCAGTGGTCTCCTGCAATGCTTTGTTGAACTAACTCCTACATAGCCTTCAAACAGAAATTAGGCTTCAGTTCCTCCTGTTGTTCCTAAGAAGCGCACTCTGCTCATCTCTACCTGAGCACAAGTTAAACGCTCATGTGGCACTCTCTCCCAGCAGACTGTATGGCCCTTGACAACAGAGAGTAAGCATTGTTCAAGGTTGCCTCCCTGAACTTAACACAATATCCATCACAGAGCAAGCACTCAGGAAAGCCTGAGGGATAGTAATAACTATAGTAATTTAAAACCAGCTGACCTTTACTGAACTCTCAGTACATGACAAGGAATAAGACACATAACACCAATTGGTGCATTTAGTCCTCACAATAGTTAACATAGGAAAGAGTTATTATTATTCCCATTTTATAGACAAGGATGATTACAGAAGAATGAAGAACAAAATTATGGCATCCGCTGGAAAATGGATGGAACTAGAGATCATCATCTTAAGTGAATTAAGCCAGACCCGGAAAGATGAACATCACATGTTTTCTCCCACATGTGGATGTTAGACATCAATATATATTCATTATTCAAACATATAGATTATGAAAGTGTACAAGATTTAAGTAGGAAAACATAATAGACTAAGGAAAAGGGGAAGGGAGCAAGAAGAAAGAGGAAGGGGAGAAAAAAAAATCATGCATGTTGCCCTTATGTCAAAATTGGGATGTACATATATAGATAGTGATACTCACAAAAAAGACATACAAGTTGAAAGGAGACCACTGGTGGGGAGGGAGGGGATGGGGGAAATTAACATGAGCAATGTACACTGAAATGCATGTATGGAAATGTCATAATGAGACCCATTAAGTTGTACATTAAAAATTACTAATAAAAAAAGTTAAACAACAACAACAAGAAAAGAAGAATGAAGAGATTTTGGATAACTTGCCAGCTGCTAAGTAGCAAACTTTTGGACTTGAATCCAAGTCTGACTGAAACTAAAGTTGCTAATGCTGTTAACAATCACGCTTTGCTCTCTCCCAGCCATGACAGCTATGTACACGTGGCTTCCCCTCTTATGTCAGCTTCAACCCAACCCAACCCTTTGTTCCACATAGTTTTAGTTTCCTGAGTTCAAGATTTGGAGTCTCTGAAGTCAATGGCCACTGGCTTTTTTCACCATTTAATTCCTTCTTTTCTTATAGAAGAAGTGTCTAAAGAGATTTAGCCATGAAGGAAATTGCAATGACACATACCATTCCTGACTCAACTCACATTAGCATTGAGGAAGAATCCTTGAAAAATGTCCATAGGTAACCCAGGGTCATTGATACCCTGAGATTCCCAGCTCTCATGAGAATCTGGGATGACCACTGTCTGGGCAACATGTAAACACTATCACTCTTTCCTCCCATTCAGGACACTCTGGAACCAAAGAGCAGAAATCTGAAAGGCAACAAGGTGATGGCTGACAGTGTGGTTCGACCAAGGCCAACTTACTTTGGCTTTTTTTGGCTGGGGTCCTTCATCATCCACCCAATGTTCGCTTGTTCCAGAACCAATTAGGTTAGCCTCTGAGACTTGCACGGAGAGATTTCTGATATGATCATGAAGGGGAGAGATGAAAGTGAAGGTTAGGGCATGAACAAACATAATAGTTTCCAATACTTTTTCTGCCACCAAGACATACTCTGACTTTTTGGAGGATCTTGGCCCTGGGTGGATGGGGAGTATTTTATGTGACACTTCTGAGCATGCATCCCTTCCCACTGAGCAACAGCTTACAACAAAAGTGTGCCCCAACTCAGAAGCAGAGCACCACTGCAATGACATGTTTGCACAGAAAGATGCAAAGGGACTCTGAGACTGACGGTAGTCTCCTAGTCACTCTCGAGCTATCTGGAATCACGGTCAGGAGATTCATGGCCAGAGCTTTGGATTTGAAATCATGATTCAATCAGATATTTCTATTGATCTCTGCTTATTACTATGAATGGGCCTTATTGGAAAACTCTCTTACTTCAACCCCACTGCATCCTGTCCCACTGGCTCACGACGCTTGTGATTGCTGGAGTCCCGGCGAAGGGTGAAACCTTCAGGTAGCCAGAGGGAGCCATGCTTACGCTTCCGTTTCGCCATGATGACCCCCAGCAAGATAATAAACAGGATGATGACAATAGCAACAGCAAGTAGATAGAGGAGCTGAGTGCGTTTTGGAGTCAGGGATTCACCTGAAAGTCCAGAGACATAGGTCAGTGCCATGTAAAATGTCAACCTCTTGGAATTACCACTAAATTAATTTAGAGGGCTACTTGACCTCACCACCCCTGAAAAACAGGGTTGCACATTGAAAAGCATATCTAAAAGCAAGTTTGGAAGAAAAAAAAAAAAAAAAAAAAGAAAAGCACATCTCTTAGGGATGTCTCTCCCCAACCCTTTCCCCAATGCCAATGCCACTCACTGACAACAGACACAAGGGGGTAAGACAGAGTCCCCTGGATGGCATGAGAAGCCAGAAGAGCTGCTGCAGCGTCCGTGTTCTTGAAGCACTGGTCTGAGTCCTGAACACACTGGCGGTTGTCAATTTCCAGAAATACCTTAGATCTGCAGGAGACCAAGGGAAGAGAGGAAGAAGGGAAATGGTAGGTAGAATAGAAGGGTGCAGGTCCAGCAGGCTGAGCCAGAAAGGGTTATCTGAACCCTTCCTTCCCTCAGCTTTAGGCTCCCCACCTCCGGGACACCATCCCAGCAGATCCTAAACACTGATCTCTACCTCTGGATGCCTCTTCTTCCTTTGTCTGGCTGAGCTAAGCCTCCTAGCAGAGGCAACACATAACAACATGGGAAAACTGGGGCCATGGGTCTTCAGCGCTCTCCTCTTACAGGATTTGTTGGTCTTCTTCCACCCCTTCCTACCCACAGTGCTGTGCTACAAATATACCCCTGCATATTTTAGGCCCTTATGTGTCTATACTCATAGCTCAGTGAGCTGAAGGGCTGAAATTTATGGGATATACCAACAAACAGTGGGCTGTGAATGACAGAACAACTGAAGATTACTGCCCTTGTCAGAGACATATTATGAGTAAAGGGTCTTGAAAATAAGAGGTGTCACTAATAAAAGGTTTTGAGGCCACTCTGGCAAAAGATTAGGGATTTCAGCATTTCAGAAGGCCTTCCCCACACCTTGCTTCCTGCTTGCTCCAGCTCACTTTTCAGGACCCCTCAGTCAAGGTAAACCTTTATCCTTAAACCTAAGTACTGGGGTAATGGGTTTGTCTTAAGTAATGAGCCATTTTATTTGTCAAAGCTTTGCATTTTTATAGGCTGAGTTATGACTTCTGCTGAGTATTCAAGAGCTCAGCTTTCTAAAATTAACTTTTAAGAAGTTCAGAAATCAAAAACCTACCCAGCTACTTCCTGGTCTTGTTCATCAGGAAGAGACCTCCGGGTCATCCTGTGCTTCTTCATGGTGGCTGGCTTCTCACCATAGTAGGGGTACACCATGAGGGCCCCCTGAGAGTCCCGTTTAATGCGCAGGTTGGTGTGGAGCAGAGTGCCCAATGCCCGCAAGAAGCTGCGAGAATCCTGGAGCAGCTGTTCAGGAGGCATCAGCACCACAATGACCAGTGTACCCTCTGCCAGGTTCTCAGGCCGGTCGGCAGCACAGTCCAGCCCATCCCAGCCACACTCCTCACTGTTGCACCCCTGGTCACAGTGGTTGTCTTTGAAGTGGTCTGCACAGTATTTGTCATATCTATGGCGAGCAGACAAAGAACAGGAAAAGGGGCTCAGATTAGACTGGACCTCTACTTGACTTTCCACTTGGAACTACTGTAGATTCTCCTACCCACCTTTTGTGGCCTATATCTGGACCCCAACGCTCTATGAAGCCATTCTGAATCTTTTGTCCCTGACATCATAGAGTACAAATAGTCTATGTCACTCAACATTATTGAGTGCTGCCTGAATGAGGAACAGCACAGTGCTCATTATGCTGCATGGGCTCAGAGGGGTCCCATATAACCCACAATATTGTTAAGTCAGATTTATTTTTTTTGGAGGGGGGACTTAACACTTTTATAGCAGTGAATCTTCCCATCCAAAATTATGGTACATCTTTTCATTTCTTGTTTCTTCTTGATCATATTTTAATATGACCTTTTAAGTCAGATTTTTAAACAAATCTGCATACCTGAAATGAATATCAACTTGGTTAATGCTTCCACTACTTTTATCCACTGCTCCCAGTAAGCTAACAAAGGGCTTTGGGAAGTAAAAGGTGCCCAAGATGACCCCAGACTGAACTGTGGAGGGTTACTATACAGAGAAGCATGTCAATGTAGCCTATTTCTTTCCCTTTCAGGAGTAAATCCCAACTGCAGAAGGTAAGGGAGAGGGGGAAGTCCCATACAGGATATTAAATCTAACTTAAAAAGCCTCTTCCAAATATTGGGAAAAGGAATTAGAGTCCCAAACCTAAATGAAGCACAAACCAGTCAAATATATTGCCCTCTCCTCCCATACCCACCTCTACTCTGATGTTTGTGCCCCTTCATACAATTTGCCATCTGCTCAAGGAAAAGATTAGGAGTCAAGAATAGATTTGGGTACTTTTGCAAGTTCTATAACCTCCCAGGCCTCAATTCCCTCACCTATGAAAGATGGTTAACAATATTTAGGTTGCTGAGAATTAATTAGGATTAAAGTAGATGGAATGGTTAATCAAAAAGTTACAACACAGATCATACAACATCTTGTGTCTGTCACAATGAAGACCAAGGGGGTTAAGAAGCCTGATCTAGTTTATGCTTCCAGATCAAGCTACATGGGGAAAACCAATCTCAAGGAAAGGAATGGGTGAGGAGAGAGAGGTACAGACCTTTCCATCCGTCCTGCAGGGAGGTTACGTGAGAGGCTGCCTGAGAGTGGGTAACACCACTTCCAAAAGTTATTTCCCCCAGGAGGTCATGAGAGCAGCAGGTGAGAAGGCAGAGAGAGGCATAGAGAGGGGGCAGTTAGGCAGCGAGCATTCCCGGCCCTCTGTCTGAAGGGAGAGCACAGGGCAGTGTGTGACGGAGCAGGGCTGGCACCATCTGAAAAGTGGAGGCAGCTTGAGCTGAAGCACTGGAGGGGTTAGGAGCAAGAACAAGAAACGGAGGCATGTTAGTGGTGGTCCCCCTTGGCTCCTGAAGACCCGGAGCCCTTACTTGCACGTCTTGCCATTCCCTTGGCACTCAAAGTTGTCAAACAGGCACTCGGCAGTGTTGCACAGCTCGTCACACTGGTTGTTGATGTACTCCCAGCAGGGGAGCGGGGAGGTGCAATTGGCCCAGGGGTTCTCCATGGTGAGAGAACAGTCACCGCCGTCCCACTGGCAAGCATGGCTGTTGCAAGACTCATCGCAGACGCCATCCCGAGCTTTGTCGGCGCAGTACTGACTCAGGCAGGTGGCGGGAGGAGAGGTGGTGGTGGTGGTCATGTAGAGCTCACAGTGGCTGCCCCCGAAGGGCGGGGCACAGTGGCAGGAATAATACGGTGGCTGGCGCTGAGGGTAACAGCTGCCTCCATGCTGACAGGGGCTGCTGGCACAGCCTGACTCACAGTCCTGGGGGTTGCGGCAGAAGCAGCGGGGGCCCGAGGCAGTGTGCACACACTGTTCCCCTCTCCGGCACTTCACTTGGCCACAGCTGCTCTGGCACCTGGCCCCGGAGAACCCCTGTGGAAAGCGGTGAAGTGAGGATGGCAGTGGACTTGAGAGACTGCCCCATTCTCCCTCCCACCTGCTCTCTTCCACACTTCCAGGCAGATGAAGGCCAGATGTGTGGTTAAGACCCTGGACCAAGTTCTGGGAAATAACCTCCTCAAGTTAGCCAGTGAACGAAGGCTGAAGGTCACATGGGATGAACGTGGAGTTCTCTTAGTTTAAGAGCTCACTCCAGAAATTAAGTCCACAGGTCATGGTGGGAGAAGAGTCTGGTGACCTTATTGCTATGGGCACCTTCTCTAATCATCCTTAGGCACTCTTATAATGGCTTTAAGGGAGGAAAAGGCCCTACTGGGAGTTCTGGATCTCTAGAAGAGTACTTCATTCTTGTACTTCCTGCTCAGCCCAAGCCAAGGTTATAAGCAGGTTTCCTTTTGATCTCTCTCCCCACAGAGTGATCTCTGTTTAACAGAACTTTCAGTTTTCAGCAGTAGTAAAAGGGTTTGCACAATAAATGAGTAAAATTAAGCTTCCTTCTAGTTTAAGGAAGAACTTGCTCTCAAGTGGTCTCCGCTGGCCAACGTAAGTAGAATAGTGTTTCTGCCTAACATGGCAGGAGGCTGTGCTCCAGCACAAGACCACAAAGCCAGAGACAGCAGCCTACTGCAGGGGGACATTCCACTCCTTGTGGTTTTCTCTTAGTTCTCTGAAGGTTGACAGTCACAGATTGGGAAGCTCAGTTTCTGGGCATGCTAAAACAGATCTATGTGGGGGGGAAAAAAAACAAACCCAGCCACTCTCTCCCAAAGGAGCTAAAATCAAGAAATCTCCTCATTAGGGAACTTGGAAAACCCAGGTTTAATCTTGGTTTTGTCACAGAGCATATCGGAGAGAATATGCCCCTGAAATCAGCAGCAGGCCACTTACTGGGGGACAGCGACAGATGAAGCCATCAGGCATATTGCTGGCCACAGCACAAGTCCCTCCATTCAGGCAAGGTACTTGGGGACACACATCCACGAAGGTTTCACAGTGACGGCCTCAAGGCAGAAAATAAACAGGCATAAATAATAACTTCAAGTTACCCAACATAAACCCAAGAGATGGGGACCGGCCTCAGGTGGAGCAAGGGTTGTGCAAGTTCAGTTCCTAGCCACTGGGGGCATAAGAAGGCCCTGGAGACCCTCAACAGGCCTCAACACAAGAGCTCATCACTGCTCAGACACTTCCCCATCCGTCCTGCCTATACAGTAAGCACAAGTGGCACACATCCCCACGTCATGCCACAGAAAGGGATGGATACAAAAAGTGACACTAATTTCAATACCGAAAAAAAGGAAACTCACCCCTCAGCTCTTGGGGACTTTAGTTTCCATAAGTGGAAGGAAATGGTTAACAAACTGTTTGCTACATTTTGTTAAGATCTACTTCACAGGAAAGGATACTCCAGGCCAACATGTTACTAGGTAGTTTACAGAGAGTTTTCATCTATAATGGTCTGCCTTCAACTATTTTGGCCTTTTTGTAGCTTGATTGGTATGGCTTCCCCCCCGCCCCAGTACTTGTGGATTGAACCCTGGGTCTCATGCATGCTTTGCAAGCACTCTACCACTAAGAAGCACCCTCAACCCATTTTTAACTTTGGTTTTCTTTCTTGAGACAGTTCTCACTAAATTACACAGGCTGCCTCTGGCTTCAAACTTGCAATCCTCCTGCCTCAGCCTCCCAAGTGGATGGGATTACAGGTATGCATCCCTGTGCCCCCCTGGTACTGCTTTAAAACACAGCTTAATTTTCTCAAATTAATTTCCTCTAGAAACAGTTCTAAGCCAGAGGATACCAGGAAGCCATTGCTCCATGATAAAGTGAACTAGGCAATTGGAATGACGGAGGAGACATGGCGCTCAGCTGAGGCCTCCTGGCAAACAGTAGGAGATGAGTGCCATCTGGCTTATCGTCATTTGGGGGTTAAAAATTAAAATATTGACATTTTGGCTATTTAGAATTAAGAAACAAGAGTTAAAAATGTTTGAGTTTTCAAGTCACAGCAGCAGACACTAACCACGAGCAGCCATCTAACAGACACAGGGCTTGGGGGACTAGCAGTTCCTCACTATCCCAGTGAGAGTATCTTATAATGACTGCACTTCAAGGAATTATTTTCAAACACAAGTGTAGAACATGCACAGACACTGCTTCCTGACTGTGAGATACTCATTCAAGGTGTTTCCATCCCTTTCTTCTTCTGCTTCCCCTTCCTTTGTAAATTCTAGTCATCATTTCTAGGTAAAGGAATCCTCAGATGGCCATCATGGACTGATTCTCTTTTGGTTTTACTGCATCCAGGCAGCTTCCACATTGCAAAATCCCTCCCCTTCTTTGTAAAATTCAAAAATTCTTAAAAGTAGCATATCTTTAGAATTGAAAGGAAGGAAGGAAGGAAAGGGGGAAGGAGATGGTGGAGGAAGAGGAGGGGAGAGGAGGAGAGGAAGAAAGCAATGAAGGGAGGAATGTGGGCTAGAGATGAGCTCAGGATGTAGCAGTATCCAGCATGCCAAATTATTAGTAAATGAGGCTACCACAGCCTGTTACTTGACTCCCAAAGAATGTGATAACATGCTCAGTATAAGAAATACAACCATAGACTCCGGAAAACACAAGACAGACTTCAAATCTGAGTATCTGATGACCCTGGCACATCTAGACACAAGCAACATCTTAGTCCCCCGAAGTCACCACCCTTCTCCAGAAGTGACTGATAAGCACCTGTGCTGAGGTGGGACATGGTCATCATGACGTCCTGCGATGAAGAAGATATCAGGAGCATGGCCACCCCTTAGCTATGCAGGGAGTGGTTTCCATTTTGTTCTCTCATCAACGGATTTTTGGTTAAACAAATCCTAACTCGGACCTGCCCTGCTCTTCTAAGTATTCTAGCAGGTGTTAAGCCTCTTTGGGTCCCATAGATAGAAAGACAATGGTGGCAGGAACTACAAAGTAACTCAAGGGAGCACATGTCACAGGAAGCAGGGTGATGCAGCCAGAGTTATACGTGAGCTTCCTGAAAACAAAAGTTACTTTACTCAGTCGGAGAGTTCTGTAGCCAGACGGTAATGATGGTAGTACTACAGTGTGAACCCTTCATGCTACTGACCAGCGTGCTTAACTTGTTGAAGATGGTAGACTTTACATTTTGTGTATTTTATTTTACCACCATCAAAAAATGTTATTTTACAGCTGGAAAAATGTTATTTTACAGCCGGGCGCGGTGGCGCATGCCTGTAATCCCAGCGGCTCAGGAGGTAGAGGTGGGAGGATCGCAAGATCGAGACCAGAGGCAGTCTGTGCAAGTTAGCGAGACCCTGTCTCAAAAAGTAAAAAAAATGGGCTGGGGGCACAGCTCAGTGGTCCAGCACTTGCAAAGCATGCAGGCGTAAGGCCCTTGGTTCCACCCCCAGTACCACACACACACATAAAAAAATGTTATTTTGTTCAACTATTCCCAACATGTTATTGTTTTATATTCCTGATATAGCATGTTATAATCAATGCATCACAGAAGAGAGTCTCTCAGGAAAAGTAAAAGCTAGAGAGTGCTTGTAACATCTATGAAGTACACACCTAGGGAAAACTTGGGCCCTTAAGCCAAGCTAGCATAATTTTTTGTATATAGGGAAATTTTCTCTCAGCTCTGGGACAAGTCATATGGGGACCAATCCACTCCCTAACACTTCCCCCAGGGCAGAGTGGTGGGGGCCGGAGAGGTTCTCACCAGTGAAGGCACTGCGGCAGACACATTGGTAGTCATTGGTGAGCTGGATGCAGTCCAGGCTGCCCTCGGTGCTGCAAGGGCTGGAGAGGCACTCATTGATGTCCCCCTCACACCGCTCACCGGCAAAGCCAGGCAGGCAGTGACAACTGTAGCCCCCAATCCTATCGACACACTGACCACCATTCAGGCAATGGGGGCCCCCAGCACAGTCATCAATGTTCTCTTCACAAAGGAGGCCTGGAAGAGACAGAGGAGACATACAGAACAATGAAAATCTTTCGAACAACCACCCTGGTTGGGAATTTCACAATTAATTAGATCACATTCCTCGGTCTGTAGTGGGGCTTTGTGGGTCAGGCAGGGCAAAACACACTCTTAGTTTGTTGACAGCTCTGTTGGTAGAATGCTGCTCCCCACTGTCTGAGGACCCAGGTTTGATTCCCCATCACCACAAAAATGGGAGAAAGAGGTAGCAGTCCACTCCTGAAGCAATCCTGAAACAACCAGCCATTGAAAACCCTGTGAGTGGGATATGACTGGAAGGCACCTGACGACAACAAAAGCCATCTTCCTGGTAAGCAGTGCGAGAAAGGGAAAGACTGTGTTAGGGCTTCACTTGCACCCTTCCAGCCAACCGAATGTCATACTGTGTAGATTAGGCACTGTCCTTGGTTTCATCTCAAAGGCAAGGAAACTGAAGCTCAGAAGAGACTCAGTAAGTTTTCAGTGATTTATTAATTTCAACTCAAAATATAAAAAGTTAAAAAGAACATAATTTACTAAATTATGTAGATTATAGCTATGCAAAAGTATTCATAAGAATTGGAACCAAATTTTGAGTGATAAATATTTTTTAATAATCATTGACTTTTTCTTTAAAATAGTAAAATGCACTAGTGATTTTTATCTTAAAAATAGAAGAGAAATATTCTACTGAAAGTTCAAAGATTATTCCATCTAAAACAGAACTTTTTTAATGTATTGCAAATGTCAATAATCCATCCAGTATGAATATCTGCAAAAATTTTTTTGGAGGAAGCAAACACATTAATGACTTTTTCAGAAATTATAATTTAAAAAGTTAAAAAAGAAAGTAGTGCTATATTTCTGCCCCTTATATTTGTAGTATACATTACTAGAAGCAAAACTTGAAAGAAATGTAAGATAAAGCTCCATTTTCAATAGCAATTGCAGAGGACAAACATCTAGCAATAATCTTAACAAGTATGTGCTAACCTATTTGATGTTAACTTTGAAACTGTCCTGAGAGACACAAAAGACTCCTCAGGGTAAGTTGTAAATTTTCTCCATACTAATCCATAAATTTAAAGTGACACCAATAAAAATATACCAGCAAATCTCAAATCACTGCATCAAAAATCTAACATTCACTAAATTGTCTTAGGACAAATCGTATGTCATATGGAAAAAGTGCTTCAGTATTCTAGTACTTGAAGAAAATATGGAAAATTATTTTATAAACCTCAGAGGGTAGAAAGTATTGATAACTATGACTCAAAATCCAGAAACTATAAAAAAGATTGACAAATTCAAGGAAATTAAAAATGAAAAGTCTTAGCCAGGCATGCCTGTAATCCCAGGAAGGCAGAGGTAGGAGGATTGCAAATTCAAGGCCAGAGGCAGCCTATGTAATTTATTTAGACCTTGTCTCAAAATAAAAAGTAAAAGACTGAGCTTGGGGTGCAGCCAAGTGGTACAACGCTTGCAAAGCATGTACAGAAACTTGGGTTCAACTTCCTCAGCACCGCAATCAATCAATCAATCAATTAATAAAAGGACCCCATGAAAAAAGTTTCCACAAAGAAAATCAAAAGATAAAAAAGTCAACATATCGGGAAAGTGTTTGTATTTTATATCTCAGCAAATTTCTTAAAATATTAAGATCAACAATATAATGAAGAAAAGGGGCACAGATAAGCACAGATAAATCACAGTGAAAGGAAAACCAAATGACTCTTAAATGAGAATATGTTCAATCACACTAAGAAGAAACCAGTATGCTAATGCATTGCAGTTTGGCACTATTAATTAAAATTACAAATGCACACATTATCCAATTCAGCAATCTTGTTTCTAAAGAATCTACAAATAGTTTTACATGTATGTTAGATAATCCAAATGTCTACCACTAGGGCACTGGTTAAGGAAAATATGGGATGTCTATAAAGAGGAATTTTGCAGCTATAAAAAAGATTGTTGTTGTTGTTAGGTGTCCTCGAGTTGGGTCTGACTCAGAGTGACCCTATGTACAATGGAACGAAATACTCCCTGACACTGTGCCATGCCCAGCACTGTCAGTGCTTCTCTGCTATTCACAGGGTTTTCAATGGCTGACTGTTTTGGCATAAGTCTCAGGAGGGGGCTTTCAAGTCCTCACATTTTTGTGGTGCTGGGGATCAAACCTAGGACCTCAGAGCATGCAGAGAGGCACTCTACCAACAGAGCTAAACCCTGGCCTCCCATAAAAAAGATTAAGGAAGTTCTATTTTGATATGAAAGTATCTTTGATTAAGTAAAAAAAAAAATCAACTGCAAAATAATGTTTCTAATATTCTATCTTCAGAGTAAAATGAAAGGGAAACAAAAATATCTTTGGAGCTGGGCATGGTGGTGCACACCTGTAATCACAGCACTCAGAAGGTTGAAGTAGGAGGTTCGAGATCAGCTTGGTCTACATAGTAAGTTGCAGGCCTGCCTAGGGTATAAAACAAGACCCTATCCAAAACAAAACAAAACAAAACAAACTTTGTATTTGGCTTTTAACTGAACAAAGAAACTCTGAAGGATACTTTTAAAAAAATCTCTAGAAGAAAAACACACAAAAAATTAAAAGTGGTGATTATTTGTCTGTGAGAGAAGGAGAACTCAGTGTCAGAGGATATGGACATCTCTGCCATGTCCAGGTGCATATATTACCTATTTACAAACATTCTGAAGGATACTTTTAAAAAATTTCTAGAAATGCACATAAGAAACTAAAGGTGATGATTACTTATTTGTGGGAAATGGAGAACTCAGCATGGGGAGAGATGTACATTTTGTCTATGTCTGGTACACATATTATTACCCATTTACAAATTAAATGGAAAACAAGAAAGTAAAAACAAACCAAACCAGTATGTGCTTTCAGTCTCACAGAATATTTAATATTTAGCAACTATGAATAAAATGAGCATAAATGCCTAGCCGCCCCCAGTAATAAATGAGAATGAACTCAATCTTGGCCTGAAGCAAAAAGGTAGGGATGGGCAGCACTGTTACAGTTAGCCCTTGAACTGGGGAGCTGGAGGTGTACCCAGGCCTAGATCCAAAGGTCAGGAATATAATGATATAAACAAGCATTATGGTAACTTTCACATTGATGTCATAGAGCTTCAGAGTGTCCTGGAATATTCACCAATGGCCAAAGAAATTAAGTCAGGATAAATAAATACTGTTCTACATACCCAAACAACCACATACAGCACAACTCAATGAATATTAAGTAGGATAAATTCAAAGAGATTCACACTTGCATACAATATAAGTCGACTATAAAAGAAAAAGACAAAGAGAATCTTGGAAATATCAAGAGAGAAGTGACATATCACATATGAGGGAGCCTCGATAAGATTAATAGCTAATTTCTCTTTAAAGACCATGGAAGTCAAAAAGCAATGGTATAACATAGCAAAGTGCTGTAGGGAAAAAAGGTGATAATAAGCCAAAAAAAAAAATGATCCACTCTTGAACTGGATACATCTAATTAACAATAAGTTTGTGATATAGTGGAGACTTTAGAGTTCATTGAATATCCATGTACCCTCTCAGATTTCTCAGCCTCCACTGAAGACTGGTGGACACTATCATAACCATATCTCTTCTAACAAACAATACTCAAAGCTCTTTCCAGGAGATTGTTTGGAGGCAGTGGCAATGCCCACGCATAGTTGTTTCACTATTCATGGACTGGGGTTGCACATTATGATGCCTCCATGCAATTATGGAGGCACAGCCTTAGACCATCAGACTCCTCCCCTGGGATTACGAAAGTATATAAATATTTTCATTTCATTCATTCCCTCACCTTATGAAGGAAAAACTTGGCTAGCTTAGGAAAATACAAAAGCAAGTACATGTGAATTATTTTTTCAAGGAGCTATTAGTTGCTTTCAAATAAAGCACCAAGAAATCTTGCTGAGCAGGCTAATTTTGTTGCAATGTTGTATCATTTCCCTATTCTGCATTTCCTGGAATGTAAAAGATCAAACAACCAGACAGAACTGAGAACATGAATCAAAGCTAGCAAGACATGACAGAATAAAACAGCTTGAATTTCCAGGATGCAGAACTAAATCCTTATAATCAAGGTAGTTTTATTGCCTTTAATTTTTTAAAGCCATCTCAGCTGTAAGAACAGATTTATAACCTAGGGAACACCCTGAGTGCAAGATGAGTAAAGCTGATTTCATACCCCGAGTGCCTGGTGGGCACGAGCACTTGAAGTGGTTCACAAGGTCAATGCAGGTGCCTCCGTTCTGGCATGGCTGGTTCTGGCACTCATCTACTTCATACTCGCAGTTGACCCCCTGATACCCTGGAACACACTGCCAGGAAGAAGCAAGAAAGGACATACTGGGTCACTATTGGAAGCAGACCACGAGAGCAAGGGCAATCTGGGGTGTCACTGTGATCTTGCTCCTCCCCACTTAGCTCTTGTGTATTTCTCTGGAATCATGCTCTCTGCCAATCCTCCTGTGCAGGGTCCACTTCTACTGGCACCTATCTATTCCTCTCCAGGCTACAAAAGCCACTCCAAAGGGAAGGCAAGGACCAAACATTCTGAGGGTTATTTCTAATACAACTTCTCTTAAAAAAAAAAAAACACGCTTTAGTTTCTCCTGTATACATGTTTCCTCCTCTTTAAAATATGCATCCCTTCATATGTGATGAGAACCCTATGATGGGGTCAAACACTATGTGTGGCAGTAGTCAAGACATTGTGCATACTGATCTCCAGATTCAGAAAACTGCATGGAATTCTAACATGTATGTCATGAAATTAGAAGAGGGACTATGTAGGGGAAGAAAATGGACTGAGGAGAGGGACAGGGGTAATAGAAAAGGATAATGGGAGAAAGGAAGAGAAATACTACATTTTGCTCTCAACAACATATAAATGTGTGTGTGTGTACATATACACACACACACACACACACACACACACACACACGACATGCAAGTAGAAGGTGGACCATTGGTGGGGAGGAAGAGGACCAGAGGCAGAGAGGGCAGTCATAAGAAGATAATGGAGGAGGTGAACATGAGCAAGGTACAATGATATGCATCTATGAAAATATCATAATGAAACTCATAAAATTGTACACTAATTAAAAATAATTACTAATAAAAATAATTTAAAAAAGAAAACTGCATAGATATGTGAGAAACTGATAAAAACAGAGGGGCAGAAGAAGGTGGGGTTGGCTGACTGTGGTTGATGTAGGGGTTGGAAGAAACCCAGGACTGACCAAGGAAAAAGACATGACTGTCAGGTAGTTTTATTTGGGCAACCCTGACAGGTCTGCACATGGGACACTGTCAGAGCATGAGACCATTTTAAGGGGAAGGGGAGTGAAGTGGGGAGAACAAGTGAATACAGAAGCGCTTAAGAGTCAAGGGAGTGTCACTCAGCAGCCTCATGGCAGGGGTCTCTGGATGACAGACTCCAAAGGGAGTCTTTGGAACCCTGGCGTTTACCTTACCTACAGCTAAGAGATGTTGAGTGTAGTTTTGCAGGATACTCCAGGCAGGCAAAATCTAAATGACTAAACTTCTGCTCTCTTGGGCCATGTTTAAAACAACTGGATGTGTAAAAAGTTGAATGTGGCACCTGCAGGCTTCTGGGCTAACAGGTCCCAGCCTGCTGTGGAGAAACACACAACCCAGGTATACAGCGGAGAAGCAAAGCTTTTCTGTTGCTCGGTGCTCTGTGTTGGTATCAAATTCATGTCTCTAGTGTTTTGTTAACATCTTGCTCTAACCCAGACATTAAGAAGACAATGTTATAAATGTGTTTGAGTAAGTATGTGTCTTCTCATAGTATATGTCTTCTCATAAAGACATAAATACATAATAAATACAGAAATACATAAAGACTCAAATCCATAAGTGTAACACAATGTATGGCAAAGCAGCTGAAGCAACACTTTTTTGTTTGAGAGAATTATTGGTTGATTGATCAACAACTGCATACACAGGAGACATGGGCCAAAGGGCCATTCCTGAAAGTGCTTCTCGATTTCAGTTGCTATTTGGAGAAGTTCAAGGGACCACTGTGCTAGGGAGGCCTGTGAAATGCACCCTGCTAGCAGATGTTGGTTCTGAAGACTGGGAGCAAGCCTGTCAAGGAGGGACAGTTCCAGACTTCTACGAAAATGCCTTATTAGGGCCATGCTAACACACTGCACAGGGAGGCTGACATAAAAATATGATGGGGATTAGTAAAAATCAATATACTGTGAACATAAGACACAGCAGCTAAATTCAACCGACTAGTGTTCTGACACTTGCACAATCTCCCGAGAGCTCTCTGACCTCTGCTCACCCGTCTTCCTTACCTCACATCTGTATCCTCCAATGAAGTCACTGCAGGTGGCGCCATGCTGGCAGGGGTTGGATACGCACTCATCAAGCTGCTCCTCGCAGTAGCTCCCCGTGTAGCCCAGTGGACACTGGCAGTAATGTGTGTAGCCAGCATTGATGCACTTGCCTGAGTGCTGGCACAGGTGCTCAACAGGCACCTCTGGGAAAGCCGGTAGAGAAGAGCACAGAACACACGTGAAGTTCAGACAAACCAACAAGCAAGTGAATCCAACCCGGCTGACACATCTACTTTTTATTCCTGTCTAGTTCTTCATAACCCTTCGCACAATATTTGCATTGAAAATACGCATGCCATGAGAGTAGAATATGCTTTCATTTCATTTCATTTCATTCAAGCCTTCTGTCTTGAATCTCTAAACCTGTTTCTCTTTTCTCTCTCCAGAGCCTTGCTCATTCACTACTATCTGTCCTTCCCTCTTACTCCACAATTACACCTGCCCTAAAATGCCACTGGCCAGTCATTACCTCAGCGAAGGACCCTGAGCCCCAGGGGCAGAGCTTACTTTTGCTGGCAGCTGCTATCTCACAGGAGACGTTGGGCACGTCACAGTACGCACCAGCCCATCCAGATGGACACAGGCACCGGGACTCTGCCTTTTCCTGAACACAAGTACCTTTGTTTTTACATGGAGACCGACTGCAGAGGTTCACCAGGGTCTGAAGCAGAGGCAAGGGTGCATATCCATCAAAACCCAAATCCCAGAAATAAAGAAAATAAGTTATACTGTACTATAAGAAATCAAAGGAAAACATACTCATTTAAAAAGAAGAACAACAACAAAAACTCAGAGCTCTCCCTCAAGTCTTAAATTAGATCCAGTCAATCAGGGACAGCTCATTAGTTTTATATAGTCTAAGTCGTCCTCTTAGCTCTGCTATTTAAAAAGTTCTTACCATATAAGTTTAAGAATTCAAGGAAATCCAGTCGGTTAAGTTATTCTCAATGTTCTAGACACGATTACCTGTACATATATAGCCATCCCATAGGATTAGAAAGAGAATGGAGGCTGTCAGACAGGTCTGTACTTCCTGTACTAATCCCGTTTGGGCCAACCCTGTCTTGTCTGTAGGGAAGACAGTAAAGGGATTTGAGGACTGTTAATAAACCTAAAACTGTCATGTTGCTTATTCGGAAGGGGAGAAAAATCAGGCTTATGAAAAACACAAGGCAGAGAAGGCCACATTCTCAACAGAGACTGCTGACTGGCAGAGGGGGCCAGTGGAAGAATGGAAGAGGGTGTCACCTGTACATCCAATCTATCCTGTGAGAGCAGCAGGAAGCCAGTGAAGAAGTTGGTCTGATCCACAGAATCAGTATTGGCTTGCTTAACATGTGGAGGTGGTTGTGCTCATGTCTAATATAACCAAAGCCTTACTGAATTGCACCTTGTGAGTTAAGTTAAATTTTGCCATTTATTCATGAGTTCTTTGCAGTTTTGTTGTTCTCTCATAGCATAAAATTACACACAGTGCTACTTGGTATGCAAACTTGGATAGGTTTCACATTGCCCTTCAGAGGATCAGTTTCTCTTCCATGAATTGAAAGGTTATACTAGTCACCTATAAAGACTCCTTCCATTTTAAGATCATATGAAAATCTTTATTTACATATTTTAATGTAAAACAGATCAATAGTTTGGTTTTGAGAATGTTACATTGCAAAACATGACAGTTTTTCTTATACCCTTTGATGTTGCACCTGATTTATAATATTTTATTTTGACTGTTCTCTCCTGTTGTAGTTTGAATATGAAATGACCCCCACACGCTCACTTGTTGAGGGCTTGGTCCCTAACTGGTGGTGCTATTTTGGGAGGTTCTGAAAAAGGAGTTGGGGCCTAGCAGGACGAAGCAGGTCACTGGGGCATGTCCTTGGGGGCTGTATCTTGCCCCTGGCCCCTTCCTCTCTCTTGGCCTCCTGGCTGCCAGGAGGTGAGCAGCCTTCTCCTCCACATGCTCCTGCTGCCACAATGTTCAGAAACATAGCCCAAGCTACCACGGATTAAAACCTCTGAAATCGTGAGCCAAAATAAATCTTCCTTTTTTTTTTTTTTGAGTTGTTTTTCTCAGGTATTTGTCACAGCAACAAGAAACTGACTAACACATCTGCCTTTTTGTGTTTCCAATGTAAAAGATACCTACGTGTTTATTTGCCATACACATTTTTCTACAGTTCTCACTCAGCCTCTTAAAACAATCTTATGCTTGTTAATCCATATTATGTTTCCAGCATCGCCAGTTTGGAATCTAATAGTTGTTATGAAAGCTTCCTAGATTTATTTCAGGGACCATCTGAGATCCATAATCTTCTCCTTCAGAAGGGGCTTATTCTGCCTAGGAAGGGAATAGATGTGATACTCAGCCACCCTGGGGGAGCTGAGTCAATGGGAGGGAAGTGAATTACCTGACAATTTTTCCCAGTGTAGCCCAAGGGGCAGGTGCAGCGGTAGGTACCCAGGCCATCCACACACGTTCCCTCATTCAGGCATGGATGTGAGTTGCATTCATTGATCTCATGGAGGCAGAATGGACCAGTAAAACCCACCGGGCACAAGCAAGAGAAGGAGTTGATCCCATCAACACACGTGCCACCATTGAAGCAGGAACTAAAAAACAAACAGGAGGGTAGTGTTAGCTAGGTAGTCTGGCTCTCTGACCTGCTAATGGAAAGTAAAGTTTCTGGACTCTAAGATGTAACAGAGGCAAATACTCCTAAGCACCTGAACTCCTATGTCCAGTAAATTTTTCTTTCTTCTAAGTTAGACTGAGTGTCAGAAGTCCTGAGTGCCAACTTCCTCTGTACAACCAAAGGTTTATAAGAATTTACAAGGCAAAGCTTATTCTAGATTCGTAGGAAGTGAAATTTTCCAGGTTTTATCCAGTCCTTCTGTGGGTTTTTACATATCATATTTCATTTTATCACTAAGTCAATTTACTTTATTTGAAAAGTACCAAATAGCTCTTCACTCTAGATTTCTTTATGAACAAGACAGGATAAATCTGTTGATAATATAATAAAAAGAAATGAAACAAACCTCCCAGAAGTTAAAGAGTGGTAACAAATCTGCAGAGAAATAGGAATTTTTAGATCAACTGTCAATTGACAGGAACAAGAGACCAAGGGAAGAACAGAAAAGAATTATATCTCCTTCTGTTCCAAGAGCAAGAAACAAATGATGATCCATCCCCTTAACCTTTTCAAACTCTGACCTTTGACCTTCTAACTGTGTATAAGGAATCAGGAACTGAACAAGAAAGAGGATTGTGGTATGGGACCCTGACCCACAACTTAGCATTGCTCTCTGACATTTCCTCCCCTTTCCCCCATAAGACACTGACACCCCAAAGGCCTGGGCTGCTCACCTCTCAGTACACTCATCAATGTTGTTCTCGCAGTGGACTCCATCAAATCCCACTTGGCACTTGCAGGTGTAACTGTTGACATAGTCAGAGCAGGTCCCTCCATTCTTACAGGGTTCACTCAGACACTCGTTCATGTCTGTCTGGCACTTATCCCCAATGAAGCCCGGAAGGCACAGGCAGGAGAAAGTATTCACTCCATCCATACAGGAACCTCCATTCTGGCAGGGATCTAAGCCATTACAAAAGAGTTAGAACTCAGAAAAGCAGCATCAATCTAATCTTAAACTTCTAAAAGTGAATGATCTGAGTCAGGCAGCACAATTCTGATTTTATACTTAACCTCCTTAGGCCTGCTTTTCCTTAACTCCTCCCTCTATAAAACTGAACTCGATAACACTCATCTGAGATTTTTAAGCTCAATAATTGGGATAAATGTAATCTGTATCACCACTAACTTATAAAATTAATATAGTGATAAAACTTGCACTGGTTTTACCATGTGGTATGCACTTGCATACCAATCATGTGGCTCAAAATATAGGTCATCAGGAGTATTAATTAATGTTTTTCAAAAGTCTCTGTGGCAGTATATATCTTCATTTTTTTCCAGGAACATTGTCTAACTTAATCATCTTCTGGTGCTTCTCCCTCCCTCTTTCCCTCCCTTTCTTTCCTTTCTTCTTTCTTTCCTCCCTCCCTCCTTTCTCTTTCCTTCCTTCCTTCCTTCTTTCCTTCCTTCCTTCCTTTCTTTTTCTGATTTAGGTAGCTTCAGGAAACAAAGTTTTAGAAACAATTTTCAGTATCACATAGCTTGATCTTAGAACGCTTTACACTCACAGCAATTAATCAGCAAATTGTGAGTTACTATCATGCCAAGACCTTCCACAATATACATGGCACACCTATCAGAACAAGAAAACCTAGGTGCAACTACTGCTCTGAAGGACCTTAAAATATAATTACTATAAGATCATAAATGCAAAAAGAAAATAAAACATTGAACTAAAGAGTACAGTGCCTTTTATTTTACTAGGGGGACATTTAATATATCTCATTCATCTGCTAAACTAATTCCATTATAAGACTTACTACAGTCATTAAGGCAATTGTAAAGATTTTTTTCTTATTATTATTTACAAATGTTGGTAGGACACAGAGTGGTACGGCTTTTGCTTTCCCCATTATGCCACTGTCACATCACTTTTGCTTATACATTCATCAACTGATAATCGTAAAGATTATTTTATTCTTTCTTAGGCACAGTACATAGTTTCTATAGTTTCCATAGAATCTTTTAGGAATTCACCACAATTTACTGGGCTGTTTCAAATTCATCATAAATGTTACTGGCTCCATTTCACATAATTTTTAAACTTTCTATTCATTTATTTGAAGGGGTTATTTTTGTTGTCTTACTTTTTGTTGTTGTTTGTTTCTGAGACAGGGCCTTGCTGTGTAGCCCCGGCTGGCCTCTGCCTCAGCCTCCTGAATGCTGGGCCTATAAACATGTGCTACCATGCCCAGCTCACATAATTTTTTAAAATATTGCATATGCAAATGGGAAAGGAATCCAAATAGTTTCACCTCATTCCCTAATTTCTTCAGCAATTGTCCCTTGGACATATTTTTATCACTATTTGTCATAAACTGTTAAAATTATGTGTCTTTCTTTCTTAATAGGCTATAGGCTTTACGAAGGTAGGGACCAGGTCTTATTTATCTTGACACTGCCAGCCCTAAACTTGTTATCTTCCATGTTATGATCTGAAATTATATATCCAATGACATAGGCCACTATTATTCTTCATGTATTATGATAATCTCACTTAAGGTATAATAATTTAGTCACTATGCAAGTAACTGAGGTCTGATCAGCACATGCTTGTGATGAAACTATTAAGGCTGGAGGAAGAACCCCAGAAAGAGGTAAGCAGAATAATCTCTAGAGTTTCTGTTGGGAATATTCTCATGAAATGAGAATGATGCGCATTCAGTCAGAACGAAAACACTACATGAGGCATTAAGTAGATTCCTGAAAGAGTATTTTCTTAGTAGTGAGCCACATCAGCCCTATAAAAAGGCTTTTGGAGACCCTATAATAAACCTTGAGGTAAAGCTTCAAAAGGATGAAACAAATAACTGAATACCTAAACGAAGCTTAAAAATATTTAACGTATTTTTTAAGTTCAGTATGGAAAATTATAATATTGGCAGTGCCTAGCATCCAATATAAAATTACCAGGCCAACCGGGGTGCCATGCATAAATCTATAATCCCAGAGACTCAGGAGGCTCAGACAGGAGGATGGAGAGTTTGAGGACAGAGGGAGCCTGTGCAACCTAGAGATCCTGTCTCAAAATAAAAAACAAAAAGGGGGCTAGTGGTACAGCTCAGTGGTAGAGTGCTTGCCTAGCATACACAAGGCCCTGCACTGCAGCAGGTAAATTTGAACATAGACTTATCACAACTCACCCACTCTACTCCTAGGTATTTACTAAGAGAAGTGAAACCATATATCTATACAAAGCCCCATTCATAGCAGTTCTATCTGTAATACCTCAATACTGGGGGAAAATGGCTACTAACCAGTGAACTATGGTATAGGCTAGAAATCCTAAATTGGCAAAGCCAAAATCTTAACTGATCCACAATCTGAAACATTTTGAAGGTGAACACAATGCCACAAGTGTGAAAATCCACATGTGACTTCATGTGATGGCCTTAGTCAAAACACAGGTAAATGAAAATCATTACATAAAATTACCTTTAGGCTATATATGTAAGGTATATAAAAAACATAAATGAATTTCATGTTTAGGCTTACGCCCCATTCCCAAGATGTCACCGTATGCATATGGAACTATTTCAAAAAAAAAAAAAAAAAAAAATCTGAAATCTCAAACCCTTCTGATCCCAAGAATTGAACATAAAAGATACTCAATCTGTATATCCATAAGGGGAATATTAGTCGGCAAATCAACAATTGATAAAACTAACAACATGGACCAGTCTCAAAAATTATGCTAATTGGAATAAGTCAAAGCCCACCCTCCCCAAAAGAGTGTGCTTATACAATTACATTTATATGAAATGTTTTTTTTTAAATGCCAGCTAATCTACAGTAACACAAGTAGATCTATGGCTTTATGAAACAAAAAAGTGGGAGGAAATAATTAAATTATAAGCATAAGGATACGCTTAGTGGGATAAGTATGCTCATTAACCGGGTGATGATTTTGGTTATCATATGACAAAATTTTATGAATCGGACACTTAAAATACTTATAATTTTTAGTGTATTTATTGTTCTTCAGAAATTTGTACAGAAGTTACTCCTACTTTGTCAATGTTCAAAATGTCATAGAGAAATGCATAAAAGAGATTCCACTGCCTTGACTCCTAAGGAGTCAGAAGGAGGACTAAAAAACACTCAGCAAATGGCTGATCTCCCTGATAGTGTGAGTGGCGGCAGCCTCCACCATGCTGGGGTCCACTCTCCCTGAGAGCTTCCCTCTCCCTGGGGCTCAGGGACCGGCTGGCATACTCACTGGCAAGGCAGTCATCGATGTCCTCCTCACAGTCCATACCACTGAAGCCTGGAGGGCACTCACACATGTAGCTGCCCTGGGTGTTGTGGCAGAGGCCGTGGTTCATGCAGGGCTTGGAGACGCACTCATCCATGTCAATCGTACACCGCTGGCCTAGAAACAAAGAACAGTGAATGGTCAGTCTTGGGAGCTGACTCCCATGGAAATCTAGGGGTGGCCTGAGCTGGGTGGAGTGAGTGCAGCAACTCCAAGGACACCTGACCAGTCTCCTGCTGCAGAGAGTTCCAGGAAAGCTTCCATGCCCCTGCAAAGTTGTTGCTAAGGGGCTAAACAACCAGTTCAAAGAACATGGTTTGAGACTCTCAGGGAGTTTTTCAGCCACAAGAGGGCCCCAAATACACAGGCACTAGGAAGGCTTTGGGGCTGGGATTTAGCTCAGTTGGTAGAGCACTGCGCTGCAGTCTCTGAGGTCCTGAGTTCAATTCCCAGCACCACAAAAATGGGAGAAGGGCCTGGCAATCCACTCCCAAGGCAATTTTGAAACAGTCAGCCATTGAAAACCCTATGAGGGTCGCAATGAGACACATCCTGACTCAACGGCACCTAACAACAACAAGAACAGGAAGGCTTTCTGAGCCTCTCCAGGTAGCAGTTCTAGTGCAGAGGCTGAGCATATCACAAAGCCAGGCAGGGCTCAGAAGCTCAGAGCTCTCTGCCTCATCTGATGACCTGATACTTTGTTTAAAGTGAAGAAGGCATATGCCTGGCTTCTCCACCCTCATGTTATTACCTTGCCAGCCAGGAGCACATAAGCAGGTGTAACTCTCAAAATTTGGTGCCTCTTTACAAACAGCCCCATTCTCACACGGGTTTGGGGAACAGGGAGCCAACACCGTCTGACAGTTTTTGCCTGGAAAGCAAATGACATAGTTTGTGAAAGAGAACCAGCCAAAGAAAAGAAAATCTTCCCAAATTATAAACCCTACATATACTCAGAATTCAAGTAGTGGTTAAGAGGCTTTGGAATCTAGGACCCTTGGCCCTTTCAATCCTATGCTGACATTGCTAACTTTGTGACCTGGAGCAGGTAATTTACCTTCTCTGAGTCTTCCTCATAAATAAGAGGACTAGGATAGTATGTGCTCACAGAGGACTCATGAGGAGTAAATGAAAAACTGCACACAGCCTGGCACGTGAAGTAAGCACTCAACCACTGCTGGGCTGCTGCCACTTTCACAATTGTCACCATAAGAGGCTCCGTGGATGTGCACACCTGTATGAAGCAGATGAGATGGTTTCTGCATCTACATGGCTAAGCCTCCACTGTGCAGAAGCTCAGCCTCCTAGGTGCACCTTCACAGGGAAGAGGCAGCAGCCTCCTGCTCCTCCAGCCTCTGCCGATCTGCTCTGGGAGCATGAGGTTGACAGATAGGCACAGCAGAGAGAGCAACAGTGAAGCAATTGTGACCACCCAGCAAACTGTCTCCTCGTAAAGATATAGATAAGACACTGACATCTGCCACCAACACTTCCTGCCTTAGTGTGTTAGATACAAGCTTACAGCAAAAAGTATTAAATAAAAATGCTTTTTAAAACAAGGAGTCAGGTTGTCTTTGAAGTCAAATTACAAGTAACACAACTATAAATTCCATTCTAAGATTTTGTATTCAGAAAAAAAAATTACCAAAAAAATTCACATAAAAAAGTCTCAATGGAAATCTTTAATAAAAGGAGAAAGATTGGTTGTGGAAGGTGGTAAAGGGAGGAGAACAATGTAAAGGGATAAAGGGGGAGAGAATAATCTCAATGTAAACGATACAACTTCATGTGTACAGTAAGGGAATATAACCCAAATATGCATACAAATTTTACTATATTTTAGTCAAAAGTTTCCATAAACTTTTTTAAGTTGGTGAAAGTGTAACCAAAAGTGATGTAATAGTTGCATAATGGAAAAAAGAAAATGCTGTATTGCTCTGTACCCCACCAACATTTATCAATAAAGGGAAAAAAGAAAGAAAAAAATATCCAACCAATTTTTAAAGATGCTGATCAGAACAGCTTCCAAAGGAAAGCAATGCTGCTTGGTTCCCTAGTGCTGAGCAAACCCCACGAAGTATAGAGCCCTTGGCCACACAGGACTAAAACATTCATCTGCATAGTCTTTTGGTCAGATTTACTTCCCCAAGGTCACACATTGTAAATTCTTTAATTGAGATTCTTCTCTAAAGAAAAATCAGCATCCAGCATGCAGCCAAACATTCTTCATGTATCTGAGTAGCAACAATGATGAAATGGGTTATCTTAGAGTCAGTAGGCACCTAAGACACATGGCAGGTACACTGGTGATGTGGCTGAGTGTGACCTGGGCTAATCTCCCCTCAGCTGGCAGTTGTAAGTCTTCACATATGTGAGATGATCTTACTTACCATCAATGATGAAGTCAGTACTGTCTCTATGAAATGACATTGTTTATACTGTTTTTGTCTAGCGATAGTTAGGACTTCCTGATTTATGATAACTTTATGACCAGCCAGGTTGAATGCAGTTTCCCTACATCACTATTTCTCCAAAAGAGGCAAAGATAACCATGCAGAATCAAGTATTTCAGTCATGATTCTGGTACATCCTGCTGTTCCTCATAGCTCTGAGTCACTGTGAACTGCTACTACTAACAACCCGAGACTCCAGGGGAGTACTATACCGCCATGCTACTGCCTGCATGCTAAGCCCTGCTTAAACAGACAAAGCCAGGGCCACATTTCTGTTTTGTTCCTTGTGGATGAAGAAAATAGATGATGAGAAGGTAAACAGGCCATGCAAACACCATCAATTATGACATGGCAGTAACAAGACAGGAGAAAATAAGGTTGTCCCAAACTCATGCCAAAAATGCCATGGGAAGCAGAGACTGTGAGAGGAAATCACACTTGCATGTGTACAGAAACCACTACAGGCCAATACTTCTGAGTGAGACAGAGGTATTGACTGTGAGGAGTAGAATGGAAGTTAGTAGGAAAACCTTTGGATTCAGAGACTTACAGGAAAACTCTATATCTTCCACTTACTTTTGTGAGTTCCCCTTGCCTCAGCTTGCTCATGTATAAAATGGTGACAGGAAATTCTGCATTGTAGATTTATTGAAGACAAGATTAAATAACCCAAGGCATGAAAAGTGTTGGGGGCCTAGGAGTGTAAATTACCAATAAATGGTAGTTGTGTTATTGAAACTAAGACTAATTGCACAGTTCATGGAAACATATGATCCATTCAAGCGATGGGCTAAGCCATCACCTGTGTACCAGGTTCCAGGCATATATAATGAAAGAAAAACTTGCAAACCCCAAAGCATAGGACTGGGGACATAGCTCAGTGGTAGAGTGCTTATCTAGCATGCATGAGGCGCTGGGTTCGATCCCCAGCAACACAAAAACTAACAAAGAAACAAAAACACACAAACTCTAAAGCATAAATAAGACATGTGTTTCCTTACCAAATGCTTTCTCAAAGCTCAAGATGCAACCAGTGGGGCAAGAGAGGATGCACAGGGAATGGTTCCTCAGAGCAACATCACTCCCCACAGCCCTGTGTCACTAAGACTCAGGTGCCCTCACTGACCTGGAAGGGCGGAGGACCCCCTTGGGGATCTGTTGGCATCTGTAGCACCCACCTGTGTAGGGCAGCACACAGTGGCACGTGTAGCCACTAATGTCATCAAAGCAGGTTCCTTGGTTCAGACATGGATTTGAGGCACATTCATCAATATTCACCTGGCAGTTGTAGCCTGGAGGCAGAAAAGGGGAGAAACCACATACACAGTGATTCTTCCTGTCGACCCCCTCAGTACTTCAATTACTGACCATTTCTCTAAAAAGTAAATCCTAAAAAACTATACTCTTTTCTTCAGGCCACTGGAACACCTGCTCATTCATTTCGGTCACAAGTCTCTGACATGTAATTCTGACAGGGAATTAGTCAGCAAAGGGTCAATTAGTCAAAGAGATGAAAGGAAGAATAACAGCCTATTCTAATGGCCTGAAAGTCTTATGCTCCATCAAATACAAGTAATTCCTCAATAATGGACCAAGAAGCTTCTAAAGGTTGAAAAGCTTATTGCTAGATCTAAACACAGCCTCTTTTAATACAAAGTTTCTAGTCAAAAAAAGAGAAAAACATTTTTAAATACATAATCAAAGCTTCTGACTTATGCCCACTCTTTCATTTTCACAATCTCTACCATTGGCTGGATGCTTCCTAAAGTCATAAAGCTATTTTCTCTTGATTCAAGGCATGAAATTTACTCCCACGAAAAAGGAGGAGAAGCCAGGCCTGGTACTATACGACTGCAATGCCAGCAGCTTGGGAGGGTGAGCAGAAGATCACAGATTCAAGGTCACAGACAGCCTGCACAACTTAGACTGTGCCTCAAGATAAAAAATAAATTTAAAAAAGGAGCTGGAAGAGCAGCTCAGTGGTAGAGCATTTGGTTAGCACATACAAGACCCTGCGTTCATCCCCTAGTATTGCGAAATATTTTTAAAAATTAAAATAGAAAAAGGAAACGTAATGAAGGGTTAGTGGGAACAAGACAGTACTCAAATATTACACACCATTGCATCTTCAATAAGGCCTCTCACACAGCCTTAACAAAGAAATGCTGTAGCACTGCAAAGAAGAAATCGATGGTCTAGGGGCATAGAAGTCTGGGTTCAATTATACTCTGCTGTTCCCTGGGCAAACAAATTTGGACTTTACATTTTGGTTTTAATTTACTCATTGATAGGCAAGTCTCAGCATTAATAAAGAAAGTGCTTTGGAACCTCCAAGTTTCTTTGCAAATGTAATGCAATATATCAGAACATTAATGACTGAAATATCGTCTCAGAAAAATTTCAGGTATAGGTTGAGTGTTCCTTAGTCAAAATGTGTGGTACCAGAGGTGTTTTGGTTTTACCCTCTGGATGTGAAGTAGGCTACTTGCATAGAGATAATGAGCTATCTTGGGGATGGGACCCAAGTCTAGACAGAATATTCACTTATGTGTCATATACATTTTATACACATAGCCTGAAGGTGATTTTATACAATGTTTTAAAATAATTTTGCACATGAATCGCACATGAGGCCAGGTGTGGAATTTTCCACTTGTGGCATCATGTTGGTCCTCAAAAAGTTTCAGATTTTGGATCACTCTGGATTTTGGATTTTTGGATTAGGGATGCTCAAACTATAATCAAATAAAGTGGCTGTAAAATATATTGATGTAGCACAACAGCCAAGCACAATTTTTGAGTGGGGAAATCAATGAAAAAGTGGATAGATGAGCATAAATATAAATGATTTACCAATACATTTATCTCTCCAGTTTCCAAGAGAAAATTGATAATAGAAATAGAACAGTAACAAGTAAAAACAAACAAAAAGATTTTACATGACTTCCTCTGCTGTGCATTTTTCCAGAAGGCCATAGGAAGCTAAGGTTCTAAGAATACTTCATGTGTAAAAGAGTTTGTTAAAAAGGTTCTGAACACATGGCTGAGTCCATGATCCCTCTATAATCACAATAAGCGTTAACACTTTCATTCTACTTCCATATACCTATTTGAATTATTATAAAAATAAAATCTAGACCAAGAAACTCATAATTAGACATTTGTGCAAAGCTGTATAAGTGGAATCCTAACTGTTCTTTTTGTGTGTGTATGTGGTACTGGAGGATTGAACCCGAGGCCTCATGCACACTTTGCAAGCACTCTATCACTAAGCTATATCCTGTGCCCTTTTAAATTCTTTATCTTGAGACAGAATCTCACTAAGTTCCACAGGCTGCCTCTGGCCTCAAACTTGCCATCCTCTTGTCTTCACCTCCTGAATCTCTAGAATTGCAGGCGTGCACCACTGCACCTGGCTCTTAACTTCCATTTCAAATATTATTGTTTCAACAGCTCCCCTCTCTGCTAGGCTGAAGCAAAAATTATCTATTCATGTTTTTATTCCCCAAGTGTCTCACAAATACTAATTGCTTAAGATGTCTGGCATATGAATGAATGACAAAAAGAAATGGAAATTAAAATGTGAGCCAAGCAGAATGCAACAAGAAGACAAGCAACAGACATAAAGAGATGAATTGTTCTTTTTACCTTTAAAGCCCTTCTTGCAGGTACACCTGTATCCATTCACCAGATTGTCACATGTTCCTCCATTCTGGCATGGATTGGAAAGACATTCATTTTTGTCCACTTCACAATTGGTGCCCACCCAGCCTGCCTCACAGAGGCACTTATATCTGAAAGAAGACAGAGCTTTTACTATGGGAGGTAAAATACGCAGTTGAGTCAAAGAGTGAGAAAAAGGAGCTGGTGAAGAAGTGAGGCAACAGAGGAGGTCATAAGTAAACTAGTTACATTTCTATTCTTCTATGGACCTACACTTTCATCATCCTCCATGTGGTGTAAATAATATGGGCTCATCCAGAGTGTGCAGTAAAGAGGCCTACATGATGCTTCCCTGACTCACCAAGAAGCTAATAAAATTAATTAATTATAGTGTAATTCCATAGGAAGACAATGATTCATCAAATATATTGGGCCAATCTGAAGAAAACACTAACATGGATAAGTCTTCATAGCTTATTTTATTATAGATAAAACTAAGGTAAAGCAAACCTTAGGGTTCCTGGTTTCTGGTACAAAACAGACCCCAGGAAACAGGTGACTAGCAGAGACTCTCAAGCACACTAAGGAGCTCCTGTGATGCCTCACATCTGAGTCATGCTTTGTTCTGACCTGACACCCTGCCTCAGAAAGCACCTAGGGTATTGAGCAAGAAAAGATACAAAAATTAAGGTATCTGAAATACATATATCATCTCCAATTTGAATAGCACTAGCATCAGAAAGTGGTATCAAAATATGATGACCACTTTATCAGGGCATTTGCAGGAAAAAGGTAGATGAAAAGGGGTGTTTTGAAGGATGTTATATTCTGAAATAGAAATGCTGAGTTCATTAAAAAAAAACTTTATTTGCCACGTATCTCTAATACATTCTTTGTTCTTTTACCTGTTGCAACATTGGCAAATAGCAATGCACAAAGTTCTACCTTATGATAAGCATAGGCAGAATATAAGACCATGCACTCTGGGGTTCTAAAAATTACCAATACATCACACAACTCTGAGAGGCAGGCAAACTGCAAACATGTTATCAAAACCATGTCTAAAGTCGGCTGAACCAGTTCTACCTCAGGGTATACACAGGCACTGTGAAGGAACAAAGCTTAGCTGTGTTTAAGCAGGAGGGAAAATCAGTCTAGAACATTCCTCAGAACTCAATCCTGTAATGAGTACTAAAACATAACTGCCAACGACTCATGAAATAAGCCTGGACCTCTCCCACAAAGTCCTTGCTGATTACTTATGTAAAAGAGACAATTTTCCTCATTTTCCACCTAGGTCATCAGTCACAAAAGGCAGAGTTAGCTGTCATGGAAAGTATTGAACTTGAAGTCTTTGATGATGACAATCAAAACCTTCGGTCAAGTCTCATTTCTGGTCCCCAGCTAACTTCTTCAGGGTATCCCCAGTACCAAAAGCCACCTGGCTTGACTCAGATCAGTAAAAAAACAACCCCTGGCAGCTACATACCCACTGAGGCCCCCAGTACAGTTTCCGTGGATACAGGGGTTGCTCAGACACTCGTTGACCTGTGAGTAGCAGCTGGGGTGATGCGGGCCCTCAGGGCACACACAGCGGAAACCATTCACATCGTTGATACACGTTGCACCCTTGCGACAGGGGTTGGAGGCACACTCATCAATGTCAATGTTACATCTCTGCCCTGCACAGAAGGGGGCTGTGTTACTCAAATTCCAAATTCCCAGGGAACAGACCCAAAACTATGAGACATATATGTTAACACTCATTTGCACAGACTGTAAGTGCCCTGGGGCACCAAATGTCAAGATTTAAGGACTAAGACACTCTAAAGCACTTCATGCCATGCAAGGAAGGCGCAAAGAGCACTGATAATTGATAATGAAGCAAAGTTAACAAAACACTGCAAGTGTTATAGCAGTTCGACATATATTTTTTTCTCCTTTCACCTTAGAAACAGGGAGGCTTCACAGGGTATTAAAGAGAACATTAAATGTCACCAAAGATGGAGGCTGTTCCTAGTGCAATTGTGAATGCACTGGAAGCTTTTCTCTCCCACGCTTTCAGTTGGTTTACCAAGGATTCATTTTTCCAGTTAGTCAACCTCTTCCATTCCTATCTATAGTAAATTGCAATTAATTGCAATGTGTAGCCAATGAACTATTAGCTGAATAATTAAATCAATTAAAAAGAAAAGCTACTTTGTTTTCATTCTTAGAACTGTATTAACCTATTTTCTGCCTTAGTCTCTAAGCATACTATTATTGTCCCCTGATAACTGAGAAAATGATTTGGTGTCTCCCAGTCTAGTTCTCAAACTTTAATGTGCAAAATGGTCCCTTATAGTTCTTGTTTTAAATGAGAGTCCTTAGGCCCTATCACCACACATTGTGATGGATGGAGCTCAAGAACCACATTTAAAAGTATACACACGACTCAAACATTAGATTTTGAGAAATTCCACTTGAGACAATTATTATTTTTCATCCTCTGACAGTGTAGATACTGGGGGTATACAAGATTGAAGTGAATATGTTCTTCTTCCAAGACATACACAAGAATGAACCTTGAGTAGACATTTGTGTATAGCCTTGATCTTAATTGCATCAGGCTGAATAAAGTAACATGAACCAGTCATTCAAGTGTTTTGATTTGTTAAATTTTCTATAATTAAGATTAAAATAATCCACCACTGAAAACCCTAAGATATAGGAACAGCAGAGAAGCACTGACAATAATGCTGGGTGTGGCACAGTGTCAGAGAGTGTTTCATTCTGTTGTACATAGGGTCACTATGAGTCGGACCCAACTCACGGCATCTAACAGCAACAAAAACAATATATCCCGAAATTTAAATTTTTCCTATAATTTTGTAACTGAGTAAAATTAAGGAACTGTGATTAAGGAATTTATGAATTTCAAAGAATATAATGTTCTGATTCAGATTTTTAAAATGAGTATTTTTTTTTAATTTAAGAAAGAACAACCCTGCATTTAGAACAGGAAATTCCAAACAAAACAGATACACACCCTTTAAAGTATGGGTATTAACATTTTTTCACCCTTCATTGCTCTCTAAGCCATTATTGGTGGTTCTTGTGGTGAAGAGCTATAATCTGGAAGTGGTTGCTATTTTCCTCTAAGGGTTTTATTAATAACTTGTTTTAAATACTATTTTTTGGGCCTCGACCACTGATTCTTTGAGATGTTTGCCACTAGTACCAAGAAACAAATGAGAGCTTTTCAACTACAGATCAGCCCTGGGTCTGCAATCCAGTGGAAGATGAGAGGAAATAACCTTTTTTCATTTCTGGAAACATTTCCATGGACATTACTCCTCCTAAGTTCTTTGTTTGATTTTTTGTTTGCTCACTTGTTTGTTTTTGAGAGATAGAGTGTTGCTATGTTGCCCAGGCTGGCATAGAATGCCTAGGCTCAAGCAGTCCTCCCACCTCAGCCTCCCAAATTTCGTTTGTTTTTTGTTTTTGTTTTCATTGTTTTTGGTTTTTGAGATAGGGTCTTGCTATGTAGCCCAGGCTGGCCTTGAACTTGCAATCCTCCTGCCTCAGTCTCCTGAGTGCTGTGATTTTAGGCATGTGGCACTAAGTCTGGCTTTGGGGGGTGCGGGGCGGTACTGGGCAATGAACTTGAGGCCTTGCCCATGCTTGGCAAATACTCCACCACTGAACTATACCTAAATGAACCCTTCATTTAGTTTTAAACTCTTTCCAGAATAAATTTTCAAGCCATATTTATGTGAGAGTTTTAAGTGCCTCCTTGCACAGTCTTCTCTGTGGGTTGGCAGCTACTTCACCAGCAGGGTCCTGTCCTCATGCAGTAGTGAACCTTGTGGGGTTCAGCAGTCATTGAAATGAAGGGTCACCTCGTGTTTCTTACTCTGTGCACATTCAGTGAGTTGGTGTTTAATGAATGATGGCATGACATAGTCGGGACTCTAGGGTCTGGGCTGGAGAGAAGATGTGCTGCATTTAAGTCCCAGTCACTCATTCATTCATTTGGCAACATTTACTGAACGTTTCCTCTGTGCTAGACCCTGCTAGAAGTGTGACTAAGGGAGGTCAATGCCTTCTGGCTTACTAAGTGAGGACAGGAGCTCACTTTCAAGCTCCATCTCTTAGGTGCCTTATCTGTTAAGTGAGGAGGATAGAACTTCCTTGATGGACTGTCAGGAGGATTCAGAAAGATAATGGATCTTTGTGGCTACTTAAAACTGAAAAGTAAGTTATAGGAATATCACATGATTTCTTACTCTCTTCCATGTAGGCAAAAAATATCAAGCAGTCCTAAAACACAGAGCATAGTCTTTAAGAAGAAAAAAACAAAATGCTTCTAAGTCCTTCACAGCTCTTATTAGAATGGTAGGGAGAAAGCATAAAAATAAAACAAGAGAAAAGAAAAAACATCACATTTACTGCTCATGAGTATATACCACAGTCATCTTAGATATTTTCAACAGATGATTAAAAAAAAAAATCTCAGACATGGAAAACAGTTCCAAGAATAGGGTACCACCCAGTAATCAAAACATTCCATTTCTTGGCTATGTAGTTTCATACTACACCTTATGTTTATTTTAGAATATTTTTAAACTATGTCCTCCCTTCTTGACCTTGTTGGGTTTCTGAATGTTAAAAAGAGAAAAAATATAACTCGCTGACATTTCCAAAAGTAAAAAATAAATAAATAAGTCCACTAGAAGCCTCACACACATCCAAAAAGAAAGCACATAGGCACCTCTGGCTGTGTAATGAGTGGGAAAAGAGCCTGGGCCGAGGGGTCAGCCTGCCTGCCGTAGAACCCCGGCTGCGGTGCACTGGTAACAATACCCAACCTCTCTAAACCCTGCATTTCCTGTCGCTACCACAAGAACGATAACAGCTGTGACAATTAAGTGAGATTTGGCACTCAATTTAATGTGTAGTTCAAAATAAGTCCCTCGTCCACTTCAGCTATTCTCTTTATATTACCCGTTAAACCGTGTTGCACCATTATCCTATCTAGCAGAGATTTCTGTGTATTCAATTGGCTGCCACTTGATCTCAAAGTGACAGCTGTCAGGAGGCACACATCCACATGTCAGTGTGGGGCCCTGAGCCTGAAACCTTTCACCACGTCTGGCTTCTCAGGGATCCTGCAATGAACAGGAACCACTGAGACCCACTGGAGCCACAAACATTCCTGTCTAGAGTCACAGACCTACCAAGCAAGAGAAATGCTTGTGACACAGAGAACAAAGTAAGTTCCTGGCAAACGAAAGGCAGATATTCCCCGCACTTGGCTCTGGCTGCCCTTTGACAGGTTCTGTCAAAACCTCTGAGGGGAGTTTCTCACCTGGGGTGCGAGTGACCACACGGTCATTATTACAGGGTAATATCATGCCAGGGCCTGTTTGTGTGTGGCACTGTCCAGAAAGAACAGATACACAGGGTAACAGTCTTAGGTGTCTCTGAGGGCCCAGGTTCCTCAGTAGCCTCCAGGACATTTTGATCAGGAAAGTAAAAGGCCAAAGTGATATTAACAAGGACAAAGAGAAATGTGTGAGGATGCACATGTGTATTTATATACTTGTGTACATATACAAAGGCTCTAACTATCTGTACTTAAGGGAGAGTTATAAGCAAAATTATTTTAGCCATTTACTTTCTTCCCCTTGAACAGAAAGATCTCACTCATTCAAGCCAAATTTGGGTGGTCCCCCCAGGTTATGACCTCATCAAACAGTCACCGGAGAAGATGATGGACCCCAAAACAAGCAGTTAGTGTGTTCATGCACGTTTACCTTGCGTATGGCTTTACAGAAGGCATTGTGTACTGCCTGTAGGAAAATAAAGGTGGCTTTGGATGCAATTTAACTCAAGCACAGTGATGGAAACCCATGGTCTGCTAGGAATTCTTCTCAGGTAGCAAGAAACACCTGGTCTGAAAACCCTAATTAATGAAAAGTTTTATGTTTCAGTTTAGGAACGGTCTGTCAGCAGGAAACTGGTCCATAGAAGCATAGAAGCAGATTTCTAACCTTCCAGAGAGACCAAGAAACAGGAGACATTTGAAAAGCAATTTTCCCTTAGGTGTCACATTCCCAAAGTGATGGGGCTAAAGAAGGGGACCCCAATACAAGAAGCATTACCTGTGAATCCTGGCGAGCAGACACAACTGTACCGATTGACGCCATCCACACAGGCTCCGTGAACACAAGGGTTGCTGGCACAGTCATCAAAATTAATTTCACAGTTAACTCCTGTGAAGAGAACCAAAGAGAAACCATTCCACATTACCACAGAAACACTACCGCTTTTACTTACGATGCTATGTGTCAGGTCTAAAGAGAACGCAGGCAGCCCTGGCAGAACAAAACGGTGCTTCTCAAAGTGCTGTCCACAGACTCAGGAGTGGCGGGGTGGATCTTGAGGTCAAAAGGACTTTATTACTCATACGTAGCCATGACTTGCTATTTTCACCACGTTGACATTCACATTAACGGCTCAAAGGCAACAGGGGTAAAGCTGCTGGCATCTTAGCAGGAATCAGGCAGTGATATGAAGTAGCACTACCGGTCACTGTATACTGACATCCACATGCCCGCAGCTAAACAAACACACACGAGTGCCAGTTTCACCTAAGAATGGCTTCGGTGAGAGGTTAAAGCTATTAAATTTATAACTTTATTAGCTCTCTAGCCTCAAGTCTGCCTCTACCATTCCATGTGCTGAAACTGGAAGAGCACACACCATCCTTCAGCATGGACAGCCACACATCCAGGTGATCTGCCAGGCAACGGTGTGAGCTGTGAGCTGAGAGAGTGGCTTTCTTTTTAATTGAAAGAACAAGTGAAAGATAAACCATAGCTCATCTGACTTGAATACTTGACAAATATTAAGCAAAAGAAATACAAACCTATTTTTTGAGGGAAATAACTGATGGTGTTTTATGCCAAAAATAAAATTTGAACTTTTAAATCAGAATTTTGGAACTTGTATGGATCACTTTAAGCTTGACACTGTCAGTGTTAAGAACGAAAGCTCAGGATGAATCTTAATGAGTTAGGCAACTTTCTTCTGAGATTTGCTGCCTTCCTCCTGGTAATCCACTATGGCCCCAGCTGCATGGCCATGGTGCACTTGAGCAGGAACTTATTCCTGGATCAAGCTGGGCCAATGAGCTTCTATGCTGAAATATGACCTGGGTGACCTCTGGACTGCAAACTGCCCTGCTTTGTGTTATTCCCTCCAAAAGCTTATGATTCTATTCTTGCTTAGAATCCGTAAGAGGTTTCTGTGTATCTTCACTAAATTGTTTTGTTGTTTGCTTGTTTCTTAATGGTTCCTTAAACTAGCTCCTTGGTTTTTCTTACTTGAAACTCAAAGAAACTAATTAAACAGTTTATCATCAAAAGCACAGATGAGAGAGGGCATTAAAAGTGATTCTGAGTAGTAAATCTCACTTTAAGTACCCAGTGGGTGAATACAACTGCAGCTAGCAAGCGACACTGTATCCCTTCTATCCAAACAACACACTACCCTAAAAGAATATTATAAATGGATCAGAGATTCTTACTCTATGATGAGAGTCTATTTATAATGCCTCATTTAATGGGCTTTCTACCCCAGAACATGCCAACCCTTTCTCCACCCAATAAAGACCAACATTTCTTTATGTTGCCCACAGCTCTTTTCTTTAATTCTTCAAACAGCTGCAGGAATGGATTTGGCAGGGTTCTGAGAGATTCTGGGCCTTCCTCTCCATGCTGCCTGCTGCAGAGCACTCATACTAACTTCCTGCCTTTCTCAGTGACAGCTACATACACCATGCCCCCTCTCCCCTCCCCAGAAAACACACCTGATACATCCTGGCACAATGATATAATCCCAGAGAAAACACAGTGCTTGCCAAGCCACCACTCACCCAGGTTTCCCGTATATTTGTTATAATGGGCATGACAGCAAGCCTAAAACAGCACCTCCATTCTAAAGGCACCCATTCAACTGCTCCTAAATCTCTCAAATTTCTTTTCGTACTGCAATTTCTCATGTCTGGGGACCAGCCCGGAAGCAAATTGCTTTTGGAAGGTTGCACAAAGATCCATTCAGCCCTTTGAGGGAGTTATCTAAATGTGGGGAGGGGGAAGACATTCTCAGCTGTGAAGGCATGGGATGGTTTTCGTATGCTTGAGCAATTCAAAAAGGACTTTGTTTTCAAACTTGGCATGTGTGAGGCCCTGGATGAAGACCAGGGCCTTTGACAAGTTGGAAGAAATGGATTTGGAAATAGCACAATAAAATGAGGGCAGCTGACCACCTCCCCTACCTCTGCCCCCTACATGGGCTGCTTCCCCTCAAGTCCAGGATGAGTTCTCAACAAGTCATCCCTGACATTGGCAGGCTCCCTGCTAGCAAAGGCACACAGTGGTTAATATTCCACTAATACATTTTCCTTTGATATGGAACATAGTGCTTCTTTGTCCACTAAACACAATTGTGTCCCTAATAGTTCCCCCAATATGTAGAGCAGAGCCCAGAGAAACCTGTGGAATGCCACTACCTGAGAAAACAACTCCAAATCTCCCCAAGAGGGAGCAGGAGGCCTCATGCTGACAAGCAACCTTCAGGACAGAGCAGCATGAGCTCTGGGGATGGGCACTGGCACCTACATAGTCTACTCCACAATTACCGTAGTGTGAAGCCCAGGCCAGGGTCTCCTCTGCCTCAGATCCCCCAAAATGTCTGAGGGCCCACCAGATGCAAGGGGCAGAAGAAAACTGTCATGCTGAAGAGAGTGGATTATGAAAGAGAAAACACACTATTGCCAAGAAGGAAAGGAGAAAGGAAGAAAGGAAAGGGGGAAAGAGGAAAGAAAGACTGTATTTATTAATCTGCATGGGGAGGAGCTTAAAGAAACGAAGAAAATCAGTCAAGCCCACAAAGATCAGAGAGTTTTCAATTTTAAAAATAATTTTTACATTTTGAAGTGGTGTGACTTCATGCAATGAAAAATATACAGATAAGATCATCAGATTGGTACAACTATTGTCTAACTTCTCCACTGGCTACGGACATTCACCTGGAGATATTTATGTTTGTGGCTTTGGGCTGTGCTTCTCAGAATCAGGACTATTTTTTAGGTATCTGAACAAATGTCAAGAAAATTGAAGGTGTCTCTGTAAATTGTGTTGAGAAATCATGAAACCTCCCAACCAAATACACTCAGAGCATCTTACCTGACGTGCCTGGCTGGCAGTTGCACTGGTACCCATTCACCAGGTCAATGCAGCGCCCATCATTCAAGCAAGGGCTACTGTAACACTCATCAATCTGGTCACTGCAGATGGTCCCTATGTACCCAGGGTTGCAGATGCAGGTGTAGGAATCAATCCCGTCCTGGCACTGGCCGTGATGGCAAGGATCAGGGTCACAGTTGTCGACATTCTCCTCACACAGCACACCAGTGAAACCTTGGGAAGGAATTTACCAAGGAGTATTCAAAACTAAGATGGATGCTGCACACCTAAACTCAAGGGCAGTTCATCTGTTTACCCTGGGCATTCCACATCTGGAAGAATTACTGCTCCCAGACTTGAGCAGTGGAAATTGGCTGTTTGCTTTGATTTAGAACACAAGCCTGGAGAGCTGCACTCAAAGATTCCTGATCAAATGTGGAGAATGGAAATGCCTTTGTGAGTGACCACCGGGTTCACTGAAGAGATGCTTTAACCTCAGCCTGGCTTCTTACTAGGCTTCACCAGAAAGAGCTCTCAACGTTTTCCCTTTATATGCTTTTGTCTGAATATCTTTCCTCCCCTGTACAACACGAGATGTACTGATCACTGGTTTCACCCATCTTGACTTCCCATTTTTGACTTTGGAGGACAGAGAACTTCATTCTGCTCAATCTCTCCCCAAGTCCTATGCAGATACAGTAGATGTTAAGTAAATATTTACTGAATAAAATGAGTGGATCACTTAGGAGGTTTAAAAGAAAAGGAGGAAAATAAGAGTTACCACATTCAGGGTGTAACTAGATGCACATTCCACTTCTTCCTAAAAGGCTCCAAAGGGCCTCTTCCCATTTTAAACATGAGTCCTAGGGTTTTAGACTCATTTCAGTGAAGGCAAAGCCTGGAGGCAACAGTTGGTAAGAAGATGTTCAGTGGCTCATCAGAGTTGTCCTCATCTGATTAGGTCTAATAGTGGAAACGTTTACCTTCTGTGTGATTTTGGCAACTGAGTTTGCTTTTCTGTGTTCAGAGAGAAATCGTGTGCACAATGCCTATAATCCTGTAAGAATTCATTTTCTAAAACAATACACTGTCTTGAAGCATATGCATAACTCCTTTCTGAAGCATGGTCAGACAAGAAAGAAGTTCACCTTTTCTAATAATTTCTAGGCCTTTTCTACATTACTGAGCTGTGCAGAAGCAAATGTATTAATGGGGTCATTTGGTTTAATGAAAGCCACTCCCAAGCGAGAAAGGCACTCATAGACCCCAAAGTGTAGAAAGTGTGTGAACAAATCTTTTTGGACTCTAGTAACAGACGTCAGTGAAAGGCCTCTGCCATCCCAGCTACAGCTCTCTCCCATTAGCTACACATTCAAATTGCAAGAGCATGAGCGTCTCAGATGCAGGCGCCTCTGCTCTGAGTATACTCGGCCCATCCACTCCTTGGCCTTCTCCAGTTTGGGGCCTCAAGAGGCAAAGCAGGCTGGCAAAGAACACCAGTGATAACTAGTGTGTCCACTGGAATACTTCTAGCTGGAAGCTCACAGCTACCCAAATCTGTCCCCAAAACACGCAGACCCGGGTAGAACACATAGGCCAGACCACTACCATGGCAGGGTAGGAGGGAGGTGCTATAGGGGGCACCATGAGAGCAGCAGAAAACCTGTGGGAGAATCTCTCTCTAGCACAAGGCAGTGTGGGACAGTTAAAGAGAACCTAGACCCTCTATGCTCTCTCTGACACCGAGCAGCTAGCACAGGATGGTCGCCTCCTGCGCAGAGGGACCCCCCAAGGGATGGAGGAGAGCAGACGCTTACCCGTGGCACACTGGCACTCGTAGCCGTTTGGGTGATCAATGCACTTGGCCCCGTTCAGACATGGCGTACTGGAACAGTCGTCAATGTCAATCTGGCACACAGGCCCTGTGAAACCTTGAAGAGGCACAGAGGTGGTACAGTCAAAGACTAACCCACATCTTCCCTTAGGAAAAGGATGAGGCCCATGAAGGGTGGGTACTGTCATTGGCAGGACAGTGGGTCCACACACAATGATTCGCCCAGCAGGGGACTGGACACATGGGTAAAGCTCAGGGGCAGAGGCACTTCTGTCTCTGCCACTGCTTCTTCAGAGCACAGAACTCACCTCAAGACGAAGCCAGAGGACCTGGAATGCTAGATACAGGAAAGCTTTCCAGTGAGTAACTGTATCTTTAGAGGCAAAGGGACCTCTTCTCTGAACAGAAAATGGACACACTGCTGTCTGTGGGAAACACCTGGCATGCCTTTACCCACAGGATGAGGGAAAAAGCAAAGACAGAGGATCTTGGGAAAACCTTGATGTATGTTGTCTGCCTGGATTCATGGGATAAATGTCTAAAATCAATAACTTCACAGAGAGACTTTGAGTACGACCCATGGGGAAAAAATATGATCCTGAACAGCCTGTAACTCAGGCTTCTGTGAGGTGTGAATGCTCTGAAACATACACACAGACAGAGAGGTCATGGGCCATTCAAGAATAGACTTGGACTTCAGGCCACAAACAACTTGGAAGACACACTAGCTAAAACAATTCCCCATCTCTGTACACACACAGTCTCTCACCAAGTACTCACTTTAATGACTTCCTCATGCACAGCCCACATACATTTCCCCCCTCCTCCCTTGCTGTGGTCGCTTGGCTCTGTGCGTGAGAAGAAAACAGGGGCAGGTGGTGGGCACTTACCAGGAGGGCAGAGACACTGAAAGCGGTTGACTTTGTCCACACACTGCCCATTGTTCACGCAAGGGTTGCTCTGGCATTCATTTATCTCCAGTTCACAATGCACACCTTTGAAACCTGCACAAAATGGACCACACATATAGCTTGGAAAGAGAAACACATATTCCAACTACAAAAAACACAAATGTGGAGATATGGCTATAAACTCCATGAGCAAGCACACTTCTGCAAAGACGGAGAGAACTTTGCCATAAAGGGAAATAGTGTCTGTAACCAGAAGGATCAGGAGGACAGTGGATACTGGGAGAGATGGTTGTCACTGTAAAGAGGGGCCAAGGGTTCCCTCCAAAGGCACTGGTGAGACCTAGCATGTAAAGTCTCTCCCACATCTTCTGTGGCCAATTCCTCCTTTCTGGTCAGGGCCAAAGTGTCCCCACCATCTGGGCCTAACGGCCAGCTGAGGTAGAGCCATTGTTGCTCTCAGGGTGCACGTCAAGGTCAGGAGGGCCTTCAGGGGTTAGAGCTGGCATTCTGCAGCAGGCAGAGCTGCCAACCTCAGCTGTCAAGTCAAGCTGGATTTGGCTGTGTCCTCTGAGGATTTAGGAAGGGTCTCTTCAGAAGAGCTCTAAAGCCCCACTAAGTCTGTGCCCCATTCTAGATAGATGGCAAGTTCCTATATCCTTGTAGGTAAAGTCTAATTTTACCAATGGAATGGGATGGTACTTGTATTTGTCAAGGGCTCAGGAAAGCTTGCTGTTTAAACAATTCTAATGGCAAACTCCCCTGTGTGTCTGTCAGCTTGTCATATGGTAGGGGCTTGCATGTTACTGTGATGCTGAAAGCTATGCCACCAATATTTCAGATACCAGCAGGGCCACCCATGGTGACAAGTTTCAGCTGAGCTTCCAGACTAAGACAGACTGGAGAGAAGGACCTGGCAGCCCACTCCCAAAACAATTAGCCTTTGAAAACCCTATAAATAGCAGAGAAGCAATGTCAAAGACAGTGATAGAAAATGAGCCCCCCAGGCTGGAAGGCATTCAAGAGAAGACAGGGCAAGAGTTGCCTCCTCAAAGAAGAGTCAACCTTGATGATGGGAATGAAGTAAAGCCCCTGGACCTCCATTTACTGTGTGGCATGACTCAAAATGCAAAGAAACATAGTGGCTGCAACAATGAGCTCTACCATAAAAAGATCATATACATGGCACAGTGTTGCGGAATGTTTCCTTCTGTTGTTCATAGGGTCACTATGAATCAGACTTGATGGAACCTAACAACAAAAACAATGGCAAATTGATTCTGAAATTTTCTTACTTGCCTCTGGATTTTAACCTGATGGGCTTGTTTAACTTCATCTGCATCACTCTACTAGTTCCACCGTTGCCTTACTCTAGAAGTAAAAGGTTTGTGCTGGAGCCCTGACTTCCCACAGTCCCCAGTCAGCATAAGGAAGCACAAGCTGGCACAGCTCACGGAATCGCTGCTGTGCATGCAGTGCTTTAGCAGGGGAAGCACGGAGTGGTCCAACCTCTCACACCCAGCCCTGAGGGGCCCGTTTACCTGGCATGCACAGACATGTGAAGCCCCCAATCTTATCCAGGCAGGTGGCATCATTCTGGCAGGGGTCTGAGTGACACTCGTTGATGTCCATCTCACAGCGAGGCCCCGCATAGCCCTTCAGACACTCGCAGTGGAAGGCACCGTCTGTGTTCACACACTTCCCCGCGTGCTCACAAGGATTGCTGTTGGCTGCGGACACAAGCACCAGTTACCAAGATCCCAACACTTGCCAGAGTTTCCACAAATGGGAACAACAGTGGAGAGTGATTACAAGACCAGGGCCAGGCCTTTAGCCAGCTCATGCTCTACTTTCAATATTCTTCCTTACTTTAAAAAGAGGTATAAGGTTAGGGCCATCTCCACTGTTGTGCTGTTCTGCTCTTTTTTTGCCCAATCTGTCACTGAGGTACAGCTTTATATTAGGAACAAGTATAGATCTTCTATATATTTAATTCCTGGAATGGGATCTAAGGTCACGCAAGAATGATTAGTTGCGAACTGTGGGCATGGAATAAAAGATTTCTGAGACTTTGGGTATAACTTGCTCCTGGAATAAGATGTGCTCCAGGTGAAACACCTGCTGGGCTGACATGCTCTCCAAGCATAGGAAAGATGCCTGGGACTCACCCATGGCGCACTCATCCACATCTTCGGTGCAGTCGGCCCCCTTGTAGCCCTGTGGGCAGGTACAGATGTATTGCCCATTCAAAGGGTTGGTGTCACACAGCGCCCCCTTGTGGCAAGGATTGCTGATGCAGGCATCATCCAGATGACACAAGAGACCTGTCCCAGTGTGGGGCAAAAGGAATAGAGAGAAAATGTCTCTCACTCAGAGAAGAGTTTTTCTTTCACCAAGGAGGGGGAATCTTATGAGCGGTTCCTCAAAATCCAACATGAAGATTGAGGGGCAACTTTCCCATGGCCCTAGAGATGTGCTACAAGCCATCAGCAAAGAACTAGCTGTTCCAGACAACCCTAGTGCTCCTACCTGAGCCCTTAACCAGAGCTCTTCTCCAGGGTGGAGACACATACAGGCCAGAAAATTAAAGGAGGGACATGGAGAAATGAGACATCCTCTGGAAAGGAAGCCAAATTTAAGAAAAAAAAATAGATCACCAGATAAATTTGAATTTCTGATACACATTAATGAATATAAGTATGTATCAAATTTTCCATGCAACTTAAGAGGCTATGCATAGATTCTGTTGTATTTATTTGCTGCATGCTTCTTGACTAATTGATTGATTGACTGGCACCTTGACCATTTTACTGGCCTTTTTAGTTAGTTTGCTTGGACCAAGGCACTTTGTTACAACCTTACCCAGAACCTTTTCTTTAGGTGTAGAATGTGTGTGTTTGTCCCACTCATTCTGGTGGGAACTCCTACTGTGTAAGTAAGTATGCAGACTCTTGTATACTCTGTTTCTACTGTAAAAATAAATGTTTTAGTTCTATGTTTTAGTGATTGCTAAGCATTACTAGGACTGCTATTGTTGTTTGCTATTTCACTGAAGTATGATCCTAAGGAATACAACCTGTTGCTGATTGCTAACAACAGTTTCCAGTGGCCTGGTGCCTGGCTACCTCCTCTCTCATTCTCTGCCATGCTTCTCTACCATTTTCCACATTGATGCACTATTTTGACACATCAGCCTTGTTATTCCTCAAGTAAGTCACATTTCTTCCTGATCCAAAGGCTGCACATGCTGTTCTCTTTCTTAGAATGCTCTCCCCGCCCCCCCACCGGGACTGCACGATTTTGCTACCTCACCTGTGGCTCATTGAGCTTCACTAAAGTCCTTAGAATGACTAGAGAAGTCTCTGCTTTTTCAATCCTTATTCATTCCTTCTCTTGAAGGGCAGTATACCTCTCTCCACTCCTTCCTTCCCTTTCAGTCTAATTTTTTTTTTTTTCACAAAAAGTAGAGAAGGAATCATCATCAAGAGCTTTGCTTTTTAGAATTGAGCTACCTTCAGTCAACTTCTATGCCTATAACCAAAAGAATAATTAATACAGTGAATCTAATGTTTCAGGAGCTTTCTTTGTTTTAGTATTGACAACTCTACATTTTTTAAAGTAATGCCACTTTATTTTGTTCACAAATATATTCTCCAGATGACTATTTTATTACCCTTTGTGAATTTCCTTGTCTAACTTGCTGCTTGTTCAGACAAAATTTATTATTTTTAATGTTGTTAAAATTATAAGTAAAATAGCCATTACAATAATTTTGTAGAGAAAAAAATTCTATACATCCTCTGATTTACCTGGCACCTTCCTGCTCCCACACCAAGATACTTGATGACTATGGGTTCACCAAGCACCTCAGTAGCCTCAGAGGAAAACAGCAACTGAATATCGTCTACCTCTATAAAAGCAGCTATTTAATCACATTCACATTTCCTGGATTGGGTACAATCAAGTCTCTGAAGAAACTACTAGGCTTCCTATCCCATGGAGTTCTAGTGAGAATTGGATTTTCCAGTCTGCAGTTAGCTAAAGCTTTTTCCACAAAGCTGATGGTGTGGCTTTTGGAAAGGCAGAAATATAAGAACATATTAAAAATACAGGGCCATAGGTTCTCTTGGCTAAATTATTTTCTTTCATCACATTTGTCCCCACATTGCTCTCCCACTCCCAGAACTAGAAACTGTTAAATTGAGAGGCTACAGAGCAAAGTTAACTTTGTAATCTGGAGGAAAAAAAAAAAACCCTTAGAGGAATATTTTCATAGGCACCAAAGGTAGAAATGCACTTAAACCTATCTCTTGCCAACTCCTTCTGAGTAAATGGATTATTTCTTCTTAAAATAAAGTCTGTGAGTCCATTTATTAGTCATCTAGTCTGAATTTCTGAGGTGCTTTTCAGTCTACAGCCTTGAGCAGTTCTGCAGATGCTCCGAAGACCATGGTTACTAACTTTCCTTTTCTGGAATGGAAAGGAAGAGCCAAAGTACATAGAGTTGAGATGAGAGCTCAAAGTCCTGCAGAAGGAAACTCACTTTCAGCCTACTGATGACATTTCCAGAGCCGTCCTAAGTGATACACAGATGACAGTTCAGGGAACACTGCTGCCAGACAAAGGAGAAAGCAGCAGCCCGGGTGCTCACCACCCCCTTGCCCCTGCCATGCAGCTCTGTCCTTCTGCTCTCCTTACCCGCCTTTCCCTCCGGACACATGCATGAGAAGGAGGCCACGCGGTCGATGCAGGTGGAGCCAGGCGTGCAGGAGGCGAAGGCGCAGTCATCAATGTTCTCACTGCAGTCATCCCCGCTCCAGCCATTCACGCACACACAGCCGTAGCCTCCATTGCGGTTGGTGCAGGTGCCTCCATTCTGACAGGCGTTGGGCTGCAGCAGGCACTCATCCACGTCCTCCGTGCAGAACTGCCCTTTGGGGGTAGAAGAACCTTTGGTTAGGGCTCAGGATGCAAAGGTTTAGGACCATGCCAGCCTCTGTGCAACCTTCACCTTCATGTGAACTGCGTGAAATTATGGCGAGGGGAGCTCACAGCAGTCCAGGTCCTTTCATGAATTCTGAGGCCATTCGGATGATATTTATTCCAACTAAGTTATTCCAAGAGCAGAAACTGCCATCCCTAGAAACTGACAACATGAGAATCTAGCCAGACTATACCACACAGAACACAAGCCCTGTACGATCCTCGACTCAGCCAAATCCCTGGGTCAGTGAAGACAAAGAGGAGAAAAGCAAGGAGAGAAGAGGCTAAGAGATGAGGAAGGAAAAGAATAAAGAGAAGGAACCTACACATCAAAGCATTAGGGCAACTGCTCTATATCTCGACGGTATCAGTGTCAGTGTCCTGGCTAGGATATGGGAAAGTAGTTCTGCAAGATGATGTACCCCTGGGAAAACCTTGGTAAAAAGTACTGGGTTACCCCTCATTAATTCTTACAACCATGTGTGAAACCACAATGATCTCAAAATGAAGACCATAATTTGAAAAAATAATGTTAGGGTAAGCAAGGATATAAAGAAGAGATCAAAAACAATGAAAATCCTGGTAAAATATGGATATGAAAGTCAAAGCCAAGAATACCCAGAATGGAACAAATCTGCTTGGCCTGAGGCAGAAAGTCCACTCAGTGTAACAGGAGGGGGTGAAAGGACATTTCTGCTCTGTCTGGAAAAGAGCACGTGGAAGGATAATAAACCTGAGATTGCTATGGATATGCTGCAGGCCACAACTATAGCAATGAGGGGACTATGGAAAACTCTCCTTAGCAAGGAGCAGATGTCATATTCCTTACAACCAAGAAATGTGTGCTTAACAAAAGCAGTTCAGTGCCAGGCCACCTGAGCTATAAAACAAATTAATGAATCGGTCTTGTTGGAAGTGTTTTAAAACCAGTTTGTACAGCTATCAAAGGAGACTAAATCTTAGGTTATTTGAATTCTCTAAACAAGAAGTTGCTGAAACTCAAAAAATGTCAAAGTATTGTTCATTCTTCATTTTTTCTTAAAAAAAAATCCCTCAATGATTAATTCAAAAATGCATTCTGATGAGAAAGTCTCTTAAAGAAAAAGCACATGTTTATACTTAGAAAATGCCAAGGCTACCCTTACCCCAAGATACCTAACAAGTCATATATCTGCAAAAAGCATACAATGTGCCCAGCTGTGTAGCCCTCACTGCTAACAGATGCTAGTTGTGTCTGACCTAACCTAACTGACCAAGTATTCTTTATGCCTATCTAACCTGTACCAGTACTTCTGTTGAAACAGCATGACTCTGTCACACTTATCTGGTTACACATCCATCTCCTACAACTTCGCAGCAAGCCACCTCAGTTTAAGGGCTTTTTTTTTTTTTTTTTTTTTGTATTTCCAGCTAAAACCACTGCCTCATAGGGCAGGATGGGCATATGGATGTCTCTGGAACTCTGTGTTAATCACCTCCCTTCCATGCTCCTCTCCTTACTGCATCCACACAATTCCTGAAAGAACTATCATGTCTTTACGTAATCACACCCCTTCTGTGCTGACATCTTGTTGACGGATCCAGGATGGGCATCAGATCCAAGCTACATTACTGGGTCTCTTTTCCAAATGGTTTGACTGGGTACACTTTGCCATAGGACCTAATTGATGAGGTGGCTGGTCTGCAGAGAAAGTGATATGGGTGAATCAGAAGTGCACAAAGAGAAAAATAAAATCATGATGGCATTCAAGTTGTTGGTTCCTGTTGTTCTGAAACCCAACAGTCCCTGCGTTCACTCAGTGGCACAACTGTTCTGAGAGATGTCTCCTGCAATAGGTTTTCCTAGTTTCAGGTGAGGTTCTCCTAACTGCAACTCGGAGTATTAACTAATACAGCATAAGTAAGGGAGAATTGAAGTGAGGGAGGCAGAGAGGAAGGGAGGAAGTGGATGAGGGAAGGAGGGAAAGACTGAATGAGTGAGTGGGTGACTGAGGGAGAAGGGAGGGATAAGGTAAGGGAGAGAGGGAGGAAGAGAGAGAAGGAAGGAGGGGGTAAAAGGAGTGATTGAGCGAGGAAGGGGGCGAGGAAGGGAGGAAGTGAGTGAGTGAGGCAGGAGGAGAGAACTCAATGCAATCCTCTTCCCCAGGGCAGATGATATTTACTACAGAAAACTTTGCTTTCTTACAGTGCTAGCAAAAATGCTACTTCGAAGTAATGGCAGCTGTGCTATTAGAATTCAGGTGGAGTTGAGAAATAAACACATGACCAAGATGTGGGTGAAGAGCTGCGTGTAACCTGGAAACTGCTGAATCTATTATACCTACATAAACTCAAATAACTATGCTGCCCCGAACCACACTGCCTTGTGAAATGTGAGCATATTAGACATTATTTTTCTTTATTGAGGATGTGTGATAAATCTGAGTATAATACTGTGTGTTTAAAAATATTTCATATACACTTCTTATACATTTTAATACTAGCCACTGAAATGCTATTGTAAGATAGACAGGGTAAACAAACAGACTAGGTAAAATAATAAATACTTCCTTGGGATGGAAATTTGGCCCTCTTGGGAAAGGAGCCTAATAGCCATTGATTGCCTGCTATGAAGCAGGCATTGAGGCTATCATAAAAATCATCTCATTTACAGCTGAGGAAACAGGCTCAGAGAAGTAAAGTAACTTGTGTTTGGCAGTAAGTGCATGAAAGCTGGTATATGCACTGGGCTCCCTTACTGTAAAATTCTTAACGAAGAGTTGAGGTGAGAGCCTGACCATATCAAATCACCTCTGCATTGCTGTTTTTCCCAAGTACATAGGCATGTGGAAGGAGGAGGTTGGAGGGGGTAACAAACAAAATTATGACTCACAGGCCATTACTGGAAAATTTATGTCTGCAAACTACTGTCCAAAATGGAAATGTATTTTGAGGGGTAGTTTGCTGTTTTTAGAATAAGACTGATATTTTTAAAATTAGATGTCTTCCCTGAATACCCAGGACTATGTATCTGTTTGATGCTATTCATTAAAAGACAAACTCTAGAGATCCAGGTGCATTCTGTCTTAGAAGGAATTTTCTACAGGGTAGATCATTTTTCTCTAAGATCCAGGAACATTTCTCCAGAGCAACTTTGCCTCCAAGTCTCATTTCTGACAGATTTTTTTCCTTCCTTATTACAGTTCTATCAACCAGCTCTAAAATTCAGAATGTCAAAATAGTAGCCAGGGTGGCTACCACAATTGCTTGTTCCAAAATTCCCCACTTCCTGGATGTCCCACCCTTTTTGCACAGGAAAAAAACAATGCAGAAGTCTAAAATTAGGGAAAGACTCAGAAAGGTAAATAACCTTCCCAAGTTCACAGAGTTGGTGAGCAGGGGTACTGTCATCAAACCCAGATCCGTCTGACTCCAAATCTGACACCCTTTTACTGCAGCATAGTTGGGTATCTAGCTCTAGCTTTGGTCAAGATCTATGGACCAAGGCCTTGATGCCAGTTCTTAAAGCACACCGAGAAGGCAGAGATGCATGAGATAATTAAAGAGCACTTGCAGTGGAAAGTAATAAAGGCAGAAGGTTACAAGATGTTAGGATAGGAAAAGTTCTTGGCAATATCCTAAGGGCATCAGAGGTACACTCTAACATTATTTGGCTTTTCCCACTCCTCTATGGCAAAAAAACACTAGCCTGGGCTGGAAGGAGGATGCTTACTGCAGGAGGAACGTAGGGTAGGTTCAAAAGATAGCAAAGCAGCTAGAGCAATGTTTTGTTTTTGTTTGTCTTTGGAGCCCAGGCTGGCCTTGAACTCACAATTCTCCTGCCTCAGTCTCCTGAGTGCTGGGATGGCACATGCCACCATGCTCAGCTTTAGAGTATATTCTTTGGCTGGGGTTTAAAAAAAGAAAAGGTTGGAAGTGGGTTGAAGCTTTGAGTTTGAATATGAATTCTGAGCTTGATAAAACAGTAAAGGAAAGTGAAAGAAGACATAATCAATACTATGTTTGAAGATTAGAGACAGAGGAATACAGAAGGGACAAAAGGCAAATGACTTTCTGTTAGCAGGGAGAGGAGGAAAGAGCACTAGGTTTTGAGCTACCTAGTAAATAAAAAATATCTGGTGAAAAAAAAGGGCTGTGTTGTTTCTGTGCCCCACCAAGCTACTCAATCTTTGATGCGGACAAGTCTCAGCATGCATCATCAGCAGTGTCAACACAAGTTGCGCTGGTGAACTCCCAAAATATGTTGCACAAAGCTCAGTTAGGCAAGTTTTTTGAGGGCAGTAATTATCTCTCTTAGTAATTTCTACCTGTAGATATTGCAAGCTACTGCCATTTAACATTGGGGCCAAGGCAGCTGGCTGGTTAGGCCCTCTTCATTTCCTATGGGCAAAAGAGAAAGGAAATGACCTGTTTTCTATTTCTTTTTCCTCCTCCTCTTCTTCCTCTTCTTCCTTCTCCTCCTGCTCCTCCACTTCCTCCTTCTCCTTCTCCCTCTTCTTCTCTTTAAATGACTTATTTTACCTTCTCCAATGCCACAAAGTATCTGGACTAATCTGGTATGAAATTTCATACCACCTGGCTGACACCTAAACACCAAGAGCCACCATTAGCTACTGACAATTTTCTGGCTTGTCACTCACTTTTGGCTCATAAATATACCCAAATCCGTATGTCTTTCATACCTTTTTGTCTAGCCATAACTGTTTCCAGATGGTTCTTCAAATATTAACTTCTTTCCTATCTTGGTGTCGCTGCATATCCCACCCTTTTTTTACCCACTCTAATCCATATGGTTGGGTGAAGGACCTGGCAACCCACTCCCAAAAATCAATCTGCCATTGAAACCCTATGCACAGCAGAGAAGCACTGACAATAGTGTTTCCCCTGTTGTACAGAGGATCGCTATGAGTAGGATACCGACTCCACGGCACCTAACAACAATCCATATGGTTAGCTCTTTCCCATCCTTCAGACCTCTGATGCCTTAAGTAGATCTCCAAATGCACATCTCCCTACTACCCTCCACCACTGCATCTGTTCCATTTGCTCTATTCTGTCTTACACCAAAGCTGTAATTTTATATTTACTTACTCTTTACAAAGTTTCTTCTCTCATTAGACTATAAGCTCTATGAGGGCAGGGACTGTGTTGAACATTTATTCCCACATGCCAAGCACCATACTAGACATTTAGGGCCAGTGGTGAAACAAGCCTTAGACAGTATCAAACCTAATTATGCTCATTTTATGGATGAGAAAACTTGGATCAGAGACTTGTCCAAGTGTGCACAGCTAGTTAGAGGAATTAGAAATACAAACTGAAACTGGAAATGAGTAAGTGCTGAAAAAAATTGGGAGTGTGAGACTGTTACAGAATAAGTCAATTTTTTCAGAATGAGAAGGGGAATCTGAGCTGATGACGGAAAAAGCAGGATTGAAAAACTTAGGGGAAAAGGAAGACCACTCCAGAGTGCTCCAGAAGACAACACCAACTCACCACTAGTAAATTACACACTGTATTGGTTTTGCAGGTGTTAGATCACCTATTGCTCTAGCCAAGTCAGCCAGGGGCCACTAAACAGCATTTATGAGCTGTCATATGCAGGGATGCAAACAGCTCCTTACAGTTCTCTCAAGGTACCACAAACACACCATCGGTCTGACTTGGAGTTACAGTCGCTGGGAAGACAGAAGAGGATGGCAACGAAAGGAAAAAGAGAAAAGAAAGGATTGCTGAGCCTCATTACTCTGTGAAGAAGTCTTCATCCTTCCCAATCATCTCTCAACTGCAAAGTCTGTGGGAAAAAGGTTTATCACATCAACGGTCCCCGTAAGGGTCAATTTGCATTGTAGCAACAATCCCCACACAAGGAGCATATAAAAAATGAGCTTGGTTAGCCCTTGCCCTGACCCTGCTACCTTCTCTTCTATCGTTAAACCAGGATAATTCAGTCTCTGATATATTCTTCCAGCCAGCAGTCACCAAGCCCCTGAGTTTTGGAGTTTCATATCTTTTCAGGTCATACAGAGCATTCTTATAACCATCCTACAAAACCTCTGCTTTCTACACTGATTTTCTATTTTGCTGCTGAAGTTAAAGAACAGAGGACAAGCTAGACCATTGTATAACCTGCTAGGACTAAAGCTGGTTGAAATATTTTGTGAGCACTGGAATCTGCAGGGCCTGCCAAACAAGAGGATGAGTGTGCACAGGAATATATAAGCACATGCTTGTGTAGACCTGGCCTGGGGCAAGAAAGTAGCCAAGGGGAAGGTGTGGTATGTGTGCAGGAGGAGGATATGCATATGAATAAATCCAAGAATCTCGGGGAATTCTTCCACTAATCCTAGACATGATCATCTTTTTGATATTCCTCAAAGGCTTGGTCTCCCTGCATCATGAACAATGTTATTTTCTGAAGAGCAGCCAGAATTATCTTAACATTGAAACTGAATTGTGCCACTGGCCTCCTCACATCCTTTGCTGATTTGCACCGCATTTAGGGTAAAATTCTATCACTTCTCTGTGTTTTCTGCTTAACTCTCAGGCTTTCACTGTGAAACACCAGCAGCTCTACTACTGTGGCTTTTTTTTCTACTTCTCATAACGATCACGTTCTTTCTGCCAGCGCCCAACTAATAATATTTACTCAGAAGTGGTCAATAAATATTATTTCAATGAATGTGTATATCTTTCTGTCTTCTCTTACTTAAATCATCCTCGTCCCAAAATGAAAACAATCTTTCAACTTACCTCTTACTTACAATAAAAGGTGTCTCTCTCCTGTTCACACCCCAAAATCCTCATTGTCCCCTTATCTGCACCCACCAGTCAACATGCGAATTTCTCATCCCAGTCCCTTGCCTTATTTACTAAACTAAATCTCATTACTATACCCAAATTCACTTTGCCTCTGCCCACTAATCCTTCTCTGTATCCCAGGGCAACTCTACATTGTGGACACTTTCCTTCTGAACTAAAACCTAATCTTTCCCTAAAGATCCTAGCTCCTGCAGTCCTCTTCCAAAAGCTGCCATCTGCTTAAAACTCAGGGGGAAAAATGGTCAGTTCTCCCTTTATTCCCCAATACTCCCAATGACCTCAAACAATAAAAATAGATGTATTATTTCTAGGTGCCAGACAGGGTCATAAGTTCTTTACATTTATTGCCAAACATAATCTCCACAAATGATTAGCTCAGTTTTATAAAGCTGTACAAACCTGGTCCCCACTAGAAAAAGTACTAAAATATTTGAGTGAGGAAAAAAGAGACCCTTAATAATGATCTAAATGTGGAGGGGTGAAGTTGGTCCAGGATCAACCAGAAAATCTAATGCTTCAATTCCTTCACTCATTCAACAAATACACACACACATACAAAATGTGCCAGGCCATGTCCTACGTGCACTGGGATTATAATGATGAACAAAACAGACCTAGTCTCTACCCTGTAGAACTTAAAGGCAAATACTGGTTTTACAGCTAAATAAACAATGACAAGTTGAGATAACAAAAAGATACTCATTGCCTTCGGAGCACAGAGGAGGGAGAACAGAGAACTGGAGAATAAAACTTTTAAGTAAAAGCCTAGTGACACACAGGAGGAGTAAAGTTGTGCAAGAGTATATGCGTGAAGAGAAGGGGACAGGGTCTGAAGAGAAGGGGGGCAGGGTCAGGAGTATTTCAGGCAGGAGGAAGTGATGTGTACGGATTTGAATGGAAGAGAGAGCATGGCTCATTTGAGGCAATGAAAAAAGAATCAGTGTGGTTGAATTACAAGGCATGCATGGGGGAGTGGAGAGATGCAGCAGGGGATGGTTACATGCAGTGCCTTGGAACTCTTATCTCAAAACAAGAGGGCCTACTGAAGCGTTTTAAGCAAAGCAACAGCTCCATCAGATTTGAGTTTCAGAAGGCCTCCTCTGCTGCAGGGAGGAGAATGGTCTGAACTCTATCTCACCCCTCCAGGTCAACAGCAATTTAAAGCACTGGGGAGTCCCAGGCTCCAGTGGCCGCTATAGCAACGAGAAAGTCTGCAGTGCATCTGGGGCAAATTCCGGATACAGCACCACCAAAAATCACCCAGGCTACACCACTGTATGGAGAACGGGAAAAGCTGGGCCGATGCGGGGCATTCAGGAGCTGACCCCTGGCACAGAGGCTTACAGAGAAGAAACCTGTGCCAAGTTTCAGTCCCCCTGCCAGGAGACCCACACATTGGCTCCCTCCCCACTTCTTTAGGCACTAGGCTGCTAAGGCAGTTTGCATAGGAGTCCCTCACCTCACAGGGAGGAAAAACTAACTGTAGCCAGGCTGAGAGAGAGCAGAACCAGAGAACATTGACCTCCCCTGTTTACAGACAAGCAGTTACTCTGTGCAAAATGAGTAATATGGAAGTAAACCAACATGGGATCTATAAAAGGCTCTGCAAAATAAAACATGGATATGTGCCACTTAAGATTAGATTAAGAGTATACTGTAAAATATATTCACTTCCAGAAACTAATGCACTAGGAAAATAACCAGTTTTATGCTCTCAAGATATTTAGGCAAATTTAGGTTCTAAAAAAGAAATGAAAAATAATACAAAACACTAGACTATGATGAAAGGGGCTGAGAAGCAGGCAGAAACAGAGAGGACTGAGATGAGATGAGCACATATCATAAGAAATAAAGAAGGCAGTTCAAGCAAAGATCAGCAACAGAAACTATAAGGAATAGAACTGAAAGTGAAGAAATATAAGTCAGTGTTACAAAGAAAAAGATTTAGGAGATCACATAAGATGCAAAACTAAAAACAGATTAGAATATCAAAAGTGATGATTTTAGCTTTGGGGAAGAAATGAAGACCTAACGTAAAGATAATAGGCTTTTCTGAAAACTTTAAAGCAAATGAAAAATAACAAGGATGATGAGGATTACTTATCAAGAAAGAAGAAACATTTGTCTAACATTGCTCTTCCTATCATATCCACCACAAGAAGCAAAGCGAAAAAGTCTAGAAACTTGAAATCAATTGGTGACCTAGGAATACAGTATCTAGCCAAAATGCCAGTGTGCACGAAGGTAGCTAAATCAAGAGTTTTTCCCTGAAATTTTTCTTTTTTTAGTTTATTTTTATTTATTTTTAAATTTAATTTGCATACAATATAATGAGTTTCACTGTGGGGCTTTCATATAATTGCATTCTATACTTTGCACTTATTCTCTCCCTCTTTACCCCACTATGTTGCAACCCTTCCCCTCTCACTTCCTCTCCACCAGTTCCTTTCCCTTTTCAGACAAATCCCTTTATATTTTCCAGTCTGAGGTACATATTAGTGTGTGTGTGTGTGTGTGTGTATGCACATATGTGTATATATTATCCTTTCTGGTAGATTTAATGTCTGAATATCAGTGAGAACATGTGGTATTTCTCTTCAAACAAATTTTTCAAATATCCAAGGGCCCCTATAGCTGTCCTAATTAAAAAAAAAACCTACATCATTCAAAGATATACTTATTTGACTGAAAAATTCATCAGAATAACTCAGGAATGAAAAAGATATGATATAATTGCATGAGTAGTTAGCACAAAACAAATTGCATGCACTGGGTTATAAAACCCACAACATTACACATTGCATTATAAAACTAAATATCAAAAATAAGTTTAAAAGAAGATGCATAAGATTTTAAGATTATAATATCAATTTTTAAAATCCAGATTACATAAACAAAATCTAGGGGGTAAGTAGGGAAGGCATAAAAGAAGTGAAAGTATGCCAGTTCTTCATCTTACAGTGAAGGAAGTTAATGAATACAGACTTCTTTTTGACACTTAAAAGTAGAAAAAAGGATTGAAGTCCAAATTTTTTTAAATATCAATGCATATAAAAAGGACTACCAACAACATTCTTCATAGAATTAGAAAAAAAATCTTAAAACTTTTGTGGAATCACTAAAAAGAATTTTAAAAAGCAGCCAAAGTCATCTTGAACAAAAAGAACAAAGCAGGAGGTGGCATTAGACTACCTTACTTCAAAACATTACAAAAGCAAAATATATCACAAAGGGCTGTGTGCACAGCTCAACGGTAGACGTGCTTGCCTAGCATAGGTGAAGCCCTGGGTTCAACCTCCAACACTGTGTGTGTGTACACATACATGTGCGTGTGTGTGTTACATAGTATATGTATTACAACACGGTAATAACCAAAATAGCATGATATTGACATAAGAATACATGCACAGACCTATGGAACAGCACAGAGAGCCTAGTAGTATACCCAAATCAGTTGGCATCTACAGCCAATTGATTTTCAACAAAGGTGCTCAGAACATGCATCTATCCTTTCAAGAAATAGTGCTGGGAAGATCAGATACCTGTACTCAGAAGAATGAAAGTAGATGTCTTTTTCCCTTCAGTTAGAACAAGCAACTCAAAATAGAGTAAGACTTAAATATAAGACATGAAACTACTAGAAGAAAACAAAATCTGGGTCTCTAGTGTCTACTTCTACCCTGGGTTCCCTTGGACTTATTGTTAATGTTTTTGGAAAATTCATCTTAAACTTACCATGATCTCTACCCTATTTCTCTACCTGTCATTAGTCCCACATTTGTCCCATTACTTAGATTCAAAATAGAAGATAACACTTCTCGGTCTCCTCCCTTACCCCACCAAGACCTTGGATGGTTCTTTATTCCTATCTACATTTCTTTCCAAATTTCCTTCATTCATACTTCCTAACTCCTGCTGGAATATGGGTGGGGATATGGGTGGCTTTCTTACTTCTTCCTAGTGAGCTTTACCATTCTTCAAGATGTTGTTGTTGTTGTTGTTGTCAGGTGCCGTCAAGTCAGGTCGGACTCAAAGTGCCCCTATGCACAGAAGAACGAAACACTCCCCAATTCTGTGCCAGGCACACAATCTTATGTTTACGCCCATTGTTGCAGACACTGTGTCAATCCATCTAGTGGAGGGTTTTCCTTTACTTTGTTGACCTGCCACTCTCCCAAACATGATGTCCTTCTCCAGGGATTGGTCCCTCCTGACAACATGTCCAAAATATTGTCTTGTCTCTTACAGCATCTAGCACAATATATTGGATATAACAGTTGTTTAATAAATATCAGTTATTGAATTTATTTACAATCATTCCATGGGGGCTTAAAGTTAAGCCAGATCTTGCCTATAGTGTAACCAAAGCTAAACACTGAGTAATGGACCACAAAGGCAGGAAGGAACTTTCAGTCTCACTTCCCGCATTTTGCTAGAATATATTATGCATTTACCCCATTTCCACCAACATGGCTACATTAATCCATTTTTGGACCGCTGGGACGAGGGTGCTTCAGGTTAGCACTCTGGTAATCTGCCTAGCTGACAGGAAACTGAAATTGGGGTGGGGAGGCAGAGTTACAGAGAACTGGCTGATGACCAAGTCCTCACAAGCAAGTTGATCTGAAAAGAAATTGAAACCTGAGATGTATATTCCCACCTGTCCTTGCAGAATATAAATGGGAATACTTTTGCAGTCCAACATATAATTAGTTTCCCCTCTCAAACAAAAAGTTCCATCCCTGTAGTCTTCAAACGCATGCGTGCACGTGCGCGCACACACACGTACATACAAAGAGACAGAGAGAAAGAGACAGTGGTTGTGAGAAAAGCCTCATAAGAGGACAATGTTTCACCAACTACAGGCTGGAGTGAAACAGAGACACCTTGTTCAAAATCAAAATACCACCGTGCAAAGACTCCATTCCCAAGCACCACCTCTGGCCTATGCACTCACTAATTCATGCCAAACATTCTTAATGAAATTGGAGCAACTGAAAGGGACAGGAATCCTAACCAACTCCTTAGGCTCATCGTGCTCTAAAGGAGAGCTGAGAGAAAATTTGGTCAGTTATATTTGACTCATCTCCACTTAACTTTCATTGTTCACTTCTGCTTAATGTCCCAAACCACTATTCCAAGCCCAAACTGAAATTACATTTCTGGATTAATAATAAGCACAGGAAAATAAATCACATCTGCCCCAGGAGTGAACCCAAAACCAAAAGCAGCCACAGAGAGGAATTTGTGAGTTGAGTTTAGAGTCAACTTTAATTCTGAAGGAAATGAACCTTTAAAAAGAAAATTCAAATAATAATCTATGTAGACAAAATAGTAATCTACACTACTCTAATAAATTTGGGGGCCTTTTAAAACTGTTTTTCCCCTTAAATGGATATCTGCCAGAACAAGACTTCTCTGATAAGATGGGGTGGAGGCAAATGCAGTATAATAAAGACATCTGTACTTGATCTGTATCAGACTCTTTTCATTTCCTAAGGGAACACCTTGTCTTTGAGAATTAACTCCATAAAGAGATTCCTATGAAGAAATAAGCCATCTTCCCACATCCACCACCAACACTAATTTCTTTTTTTCACCTGAGCTTAGAGGCTGGGAGTTAGCTCAGTTGGTAGAGCGCTGCGCTGCAGTCTCTGAGGTCCCAAGTTCAATTCCCAGCACGGCAAAAATGGGAGAAAGGCCTGGCAATCCACTGCCCAAGGCAATCTCGAAACAGTCAGCCATTGAAAACCCTATGAAGATCGCTATGAGTCAGATACCGACTCCACAGCACCTAACAACAACAACAACAACAACAACCTGAGCTTAGGCTAGTCCAGAAAGAGGACTGGTAGTCTTGTAAGGCGCAAACACTATTTAGATAGCTATAGTAGGTGAAAAGGCTCTGAACTGGGCTACAACACAGTTCAACCCACACCTGATGGGGAATTCATAACAGAACAGGGTCAATGCACTCTCTCTAGCAAGGCCAATGCACAGCTTTCTCCACCCATCTGTCCCTCCATCACCCAGGGCAGAATGGACACTCCCACACAGAGCACGTGTGCATCTAGGGTGGTGCTGGCCAAGAGAAATATGAGACACATAGGTGTAATTCTAACTTTTCCAGGGGCCACTTTAAAAAGTGAAAGAAAGCTAGGTGTGGAGGTACACGCCTGTAATCCCAGCCACTAGAGAGGCTGAGGCAGGAGGGTCACAGGTTTGAAGCCAGAGGAAGCCTGTGTAACTTAAGAGAGGCCTTGACTCAATTTTTAAAAATTAAAAAAAGGGGGAGCTAGGGGTGCAGAGCACTTGCAAAGTAGTTGTGAGGCCCTAGATTTATTCAGCCTCTCAGTACTTAAAAAAAAAAGTGAAAGGAAACATGTGAAATTAATTTTAATATTGTAGTTTATTTAACTCAATGTGCCTAAAACATAATTTTAGCACCTAATCAACATTAAATATTATTAATAAGATATTGTACCTTTTTTCACACTAACCTTCACAATCAGGTATTTTAAATTAGTCAAAACACATCTAAATTCAGACAAATCATATTTCAAATGCTGAACAGCAACATCATGACTAGTGGTCACCAGAGTGAACAGCATAGATCTAGAATGTTTAGAATGATTGCTGTTTGCTCAATAAATTAAAGTCAGAAAGTCTATTATTGCACCACTGATTCACCCAAGATCCCAATAAAGTTAGTAAAATACATTACCTTCATGTATAGGAAATAAATCCTCTGAGAAAAGGAAATTAAACCATGAATAGATCTGCAAAAACTTCTGTTCATCTTCAAGTCTAGAACTTGCCACAAAATCGAAGCCTTGCAAAACTACGTACCTATCAGACTCTTCTCATTAGAAATGTAGCAAATTCTCAAATTTCTATTTGTTTAAAATTAAGGCATAGTTTTTTCAGCCGTATAATCTCATCTGTTCTTTTTCAGATGGTAAGAAACTTCATTTCCTCTCCTACTAGCCTAATACAGCCCCTTCTTTTCCATCAAAAGCCAAACCAAACAGCTCGTACTTCAACTCTACAGCTGAAAATTGCAAAGGGAATTATGAACAAAGTTGTAATAAGGTGCTTAGGTACAATGAAAAAAGCACTGGACTGGAAATAAAACATGTACATAATGTGAACTTCTAACCTAAAAGTAACCAGCTAGATTCCTAAAAAGGACAAACACAAACAGTAAATCACAAAATACTAGGATAATAAAATTACAACTTGAACTTTCTACCTATTAAAAGAATCTCAAAGTTTTAAAAAATAAAAAATAAGGCAACCCAGAATCAATTTGCCATAGAAATAAAAAGACCACAAATTTGAGCACAGATTTGGAACCCGACAAGTCTAGATTCAAACACTATCCCAATCACTACTTGCCTTGGGAAAGTTTAACCATTTTGAATATGCATCATCATCTGTAAAAAGGACATTCAATAATTTCTATCCTGATATGGTTCTTACAAATATCACACAAAATAGAACATTGCAATTAGCACATTATTCAGCTGCTAATAATCATTGCCTGCAGCTGTACCACCGTGGCATCTGATCCCATCAGATCTCAGAAGTTAAGCAGAGTCGGATCTGGTCAGTACTTGGATGAGAGACTGCTGGGGAACACCAGGTGCTATAGGCTTGGGAGAAGGACCCAGCAATCCACTCCCCAAACACAATCAGCCATTGAAAACCCTATGAATACCAGAGAAGCACTAACAATAGTGTTTCTCCTGTTGGGTCACTATGAGTCAGATACAGACTCAGTGGCGCCTAACAACAACAATAATCATTAGTTAACTCCTGTACCCAGCCCCATTCATAGCTATAATTTATGTAAAGCAGAAAATATTCATCGGAACTTAGAGCAAATAGGTACCCTATGACAAAAAATTGTCTTTCTACTCTTCTGAAAATAGGGTAGATGCTGGGACAATAGCTCAGCTATAAAGGTCATCACCAGTTCAACTGCCCTGTTATGTAGTATCTCCATCGTAGCAAGTAGATAACATCAGTACAAGTGTGGGGAGCATTTGTATCCACAGGGAAAAGACAGCTCAGCCTGGCAAGAGGTCAGGGAAATCTTCCTAAAGGAGGGAACCACTTGTTCTAAGTCAGGCAGGCAAAAACAGTGATGGAAACAGGGAGAAGAGTGGATAAAAGAAACCTAGAGGAAAGGACCGGGATGAATGAAGACCTAGAATGTGAAGCAACATGGAGCAGATACAGGAGAAGAGAGAGCAGCCCTTACTGCTAGAATCTGAAGAGCTGTTGGAGGAAAAAAGAGAAGATTGGAGAAGAAAACAGACCTGACGCATGAAGGGCTTCACATAACAGAGGAAAGATCTTAGACTTCATCATGGCAGGGTAAAAAACAAGCCTGGTGGTTGGAAATCAAGGAATCAGCATGAGTGAGAATAGGGAAGGAAGCCTGTTGTGAAAAACCAAAGGCTGAGGGTCACTCTACATGACAGCTGGTACATCAAAAGAAACAAAAATTGCCACATGGAACTTATCCATCACCTTGGCCACCCTTTCCAGAAATACAAAAACTCCCAGAGAAAGAAACTTTTATAAGCCCTTTGATAGCAAAGAAGCATTTACTAAAGTCCCTGGGGTAAGAAATTTGGGTAAAATATCACTTCACCGGGAACGTTTCCCCAAGAGCAGACCTCCCTAATTAATATCAAAGCAGGAAATCAACTGTGGTATCAAAGAAAAATCAGCAATGAAATTACAATACCATTTAATCTTCACTGCCATCAGAAGTCTTAGTACTACAGAGTCACTCTCCCACAGGGCAAGGGGAGGTTATGGTAAAGTCCAGTTCCTAACGAGTATCTCATCCTGCCCCCAAACCACTGTGCGTATCTTTAAAAAGAGAAAATCCAGGCATCACAGTCCAAATCTGCAATCCCAGCCATTTGGGAGGCTGAGGAAGGAGGATCAAGAAGCCACAGACAGGCTGAGTAACTCAGTAGGACTTTGTCTCAAAATGAAAAATAAAATAGGGTCTAGGGGTGCAGCTCAGTGGTAAAGCGCTTACTTAGTATGTGTGAGGCCCTAGGTTCAAACAGCCAGTACTGATGGGGAGGAGTGAGGGCTCAAATTCAAACCCTTCCAGGAATTAAATTTACAGTAATTTGTAAGCTGAAAAAAAAATGGCATCTGAAAACTTTACCACAGAAATAGCAGAAGCTGGAAAGTAGAGACAATATGACAGAAGGTGTAGAGGTCTAGGAATGAAGTCCTAGGATCAGGACATTATGAAGAAATTCCAGGGGAAGTCCAATTCTAGGAAATTCAGTGAAAAGTGTTAAATAATAAAAAAGAAGAGGTGGCAATTTGGAGATTAAAAGCAGAATGTGAGCTCTCAAAGAAAATCATGCTATTCAAGTTTTAAATCCTTTTTATTTTTTTCTATTCATAGTCTATAGCACTATAGTACTCTAAATAATTAGATGCTACAGAAGAGGGAAAGCAATTCAGGGACCTGAAGAACATCAGGGAGGAACAGCTGCAAACCAGCACCAGGACTTCTTTGCAGGAGAGAGTCCATCACTGGGACTATAGGTTCTTCTTAGAATACTAACTTACTCCTTGTATTTCCACATTAAATCAATTAACTTCTCTCAAAAAGACTCAGTTCTTCATCTCTTAATTGGTTCTTAACTGTCTCTACTCTCAACTAGATAGACAAATAGGTTGATATGAACAGAAATTAGAACCAAATAGCTGCATAAAATTACTTGCTTTTCAAAAATAAATGAAAAACCTAAGACAATGCGAGAAATTTTACAAGAGACTGTATAATTAATCAAGACTACTCTTCTGATGCCAGAGGCAGAAAAACTATTTTTCTCTTGTGTGCAACAAGGAATATGAAAAAGGAAAAGCAGAATGGTGGACGGATATAATAAAAATAATGTCATCAAGAGTACCTGCCCAACCCTTTGCTTGTTATGAGGCAGGACAAGAAGATAGGATAGATGTCTGGGAACAAACGGTAAGTTCTGAACTCTTCCAGGGTGTATCATTTATTTTGGTATTTAAGTATGTTTTTTCCTCTCAAATACTTATTAAGCATGTTCTAAGTTCCAGGCAATGTGCTGCTTTTCCTGGATATTAAGCTCGGTATCTATCGGCAATCCTCTTCTCTCCTATCTGCATAGCACTTAGCATGGTGCTGAGTTCAGACCTGTTGTCCAGTAACACCTGTGAAAGCAGGTTTAGGAGAATACACACGTCAGCAATGACCTAGCACAGAGGGACCTTCTCAATTCAAACACTTGCTCAAAGCAGCCCTCAGGTCTTCATTAACAATCTGCTCTGGTTCCCAATCCACACCCCATTCTGGTGGATTTGTCACACTATATATACCTGTCCACTGAGGAGGGCAGCGGCAGTTGTAGGTATTAACTCCATCCACACAAACCCCTCCATTCTGACACTTGTGGTTCGGACAGTCGTCAATATTCTTCTCACAGGTGCTTCCTTCAAAACCTGACAAGGGAACAAAGGGAAATGATGAGTTCTCACACAGATGTATTCTGCTTTCTCCTATAGGTCATGGTCATCAGGACAGACCTACTTCATGATTTTAGCTCAACCTCTGCAGCTGCTGTGTTGAGGGGACTCACTGCTTGAAAAATCCCCCAATCCTCTCTCTTCCCTGGCCTCAAGCATAGCTAGACAGTGAAAGTGACTCATTCTTCCACATGCCTTCATAGTTACCTCACAAGTATTTCAAAGTGTTTCCATGAAATAAAATCCCAGGGAAGATAAATGTCTACTCGGGACAGATATTAACTGGTTCTAAAAAACAAGGTATTAGATTTTCCCTAGCTCCATACCAGACTAATAAGAAGAAAAGATTTTTAAAAATTACCTAATTAAATTTAAGTAAGTCTCAATTTTTTTTTTCCCCTTGGGATGATAGCTCAGAGGCCTCGAAAACTGAGGTGGCAGGAAGGACATAGGAAAAATACTAAACTTAAAAGTATGAAGCAGGACTTCAACCCAAACCCAAATCTAAATTCTGAACTATTCCAGTTCAGGCATTTTTAAAATTTTTTCTGAACCTGAACCCAGTGAAAACTCGGGTTCAGGTTCAGCTTTTAATGCTTTTTGTTGTTGTTGTTATTTTTGTTTTGGTATCATTGGCTATTTAAGAATTGAAGACAATTTTTTAAATTTTATTTATCTGTTTACACATAGGACTAAAATTTCAAACCTGAACCCAAACCCTCTACATTTTAACCTATTGAACTCGCACCCAAAACTTAACCCAGTTTTTTGCGTGCTTGAAGCCCTGGTGTGAAGATACGGATCAAGTCCCAATGTCACCACCTACAAGCTGTTTAATACACAGTGAGTTACAAGTCAACTTCCTCATCTGTAAAATGAGGCTTATTCCACTGGCCCAGCTTGCTTTTCTGGATTGTTGTTAAGTGCCACATCATGAATAAAGTGCTATACAAATGTTAAAAGCTTCTGGAGATAGGATGGCATTATTACTAATTAAACTTCCCAGCACTTCAAATTCATCATGCTTATTATTACAATGAATGCTACATTTATAGCATTGCTTCCTTCCTTTAGATTTTTCCCTTTCCTTAGAAATAAAACTCAAACAACAAATTTTACCCTAACTGCCTTCAATGCAGTCCGCTGTAAGGCTTCTTTCCTTTCTCTTTTCTGGCTACCAAATCTCAGCAAATAAATGGAAAACTGCCAGCATTAAGATAAAGTTCAGGGAACATTCTCCTATATGAAATACAGTGTGACTACATGTTTGCATTCCTCAAAATATTTCTTAAGGTTCTTCTCTCTCATTCAAAACATTTATGTAGTCTTACACTAGACATTGTCTACAGCCATATCACCCTGGTGTCTGATCCAGTCTGATCTCAGAGGCTAAACAGGGTTGGGCCTGTTTAGTCCTTAGATGGGAGACTGCCTGGGAATACTGAGTGCTGGAGGCTTGGGAGAAGAACCCAGCAGTCGGCTCCCCAAACAATCAGTCATCAAAAACCCTACGAGTAGCAGAGAAGCACTGACAGTAGTGCCAGGTAAGTGTGGGGTAGTGTTTCTCGTCTGTTGTACATAGGATTGGGTCACGATGAATCGAACCCTATTCAATGGCACCTAACAAGAACAACACTAGACATTTGGGAGGTAACAGTGAATGAAAGAGGCTAAGCCCCTCTCCGTGGCCTATGCAGGCTGCTGGGTGGGACAGATACTGATTATATCTTGCTCTATTCATTCCTTACCACAAGCTACTGTGGATTCTACATCTGCTTTCCTCTACTGGAACACGGCTGGTTTCTCTGAATACAGCGGCAATCATGTAAATGAGTTTAAATTGAGTAACCAAAAATGTTACCCAGAAATCAAAGGAAATCACTTTATGGAAGACAGAAATATTTGAAAGCTTGATTGAAGAAAATTACATTTCTGCAAGTACTTGACACTCAGTCCATTCAAGCAGATGAATCACTAAGCAAGCCTGGGAAAGACTATGGAAACATTCACTCAGATTTTTTAAAAATTTATAATACTCATATTTCTGTCCAATTATGTGAAAGTCTTACAAGTAGACTAGTGAGCCAGAAAATGTTGAACTGCTTGAGCCCATCAGTAATTATGATAAAGTGAGGCCAGAGCTGCAAAGCTGTCACATAGCAGCTGCTGAATGAGAGCTGTGGTCTGTCTTCCTAGTCTCATGTTCTTCATGAAGACATTCTTTAGAAATGTTTAAGTTAGGGCTTTAGATGGCAGGGGGTGGGGAGTATCTGGCCCACCACTGCCAGAACTTGTGTGGTCTGGTCGTGTTCTAGAATTCATGATGGTCCTCCTCTCCGTAAATTATGTCTCTGGTGACTGAGACTAAAAATGGTTGAATTAGCATGTCAGAGAAGCTGTAAAGACCTTGCAGCTAAGCTATAAGGAATAAAAACTGGGACCCTGACTTTATATTAGCCAATGTAAGAACTAACTGAATTCATCAACCACATACAAATTAAGACAGCCAAAGCACTTCAACATGACCATAACAGAGAAGGAAAAAAATGGTTTCTTTTCATGGGTGATTAACTACTTTTGAGGTACTTCTTCCTCATCAATAGGTAGGCAGGTAAGAAGGCAGATAAATGAGAGAGTTAACTCATGGTTAATAGCATAGCCTCTGAGGACTAACTGCCTAGGCCCAAATCTCACCCTTGACATGTAACGACTGAATGAACCTGGGCACAATGCTTAAACCTTTGGTCCTCTTAGAGGGATTAACAGGACCTAGCTCAAAGAGTAAATGAGTTAGACACAAAAACCACTTAATTTAATAAATGGTCCTGAAACATCTAAACATCCACGTATATAAGAATGAAGTTGGACCCCCTCTTCCCACATAAAAACTAACACAAAATGAATCAGAGACCTACATGTAAGAGCTAAAATTATAAAACTATTAGAAAAAAAGACACACAAAACCTATACAAGAATGTTCATAGCACCATCACTCATGATAGCCAAAATATTAATCAAATGAAGAATAAATAAAATGTGGCAAACCCATACAATAGAATATTATTCCACCATGAAAAAGAAAAAAGTAGTGATATATGCTACATCATGGATGAACTTTAAAAATATTTTGCTAAACGAAAAGAGGCAGTCACAACTGACTATATATGTTTCCATTGATATGAAGTATCCAGCATGGGAAAATAGAGACAGAAGGTAGATTAGTCGTGCCAAGGGATGGAAGAGAGTTAGGAGGAATGGGTAGCAACTAATAATGGGTAAATCGTTTCCTCTGGAATACAAAGATATTATAAAGTTGACTGTGGTGATGGTCACGTGTCTCCACCGAATTGTATAACATATAAGAGGAAATTATATGGTATGCAAACTATATCTCTATAAAGTTGTTATACAGGGGAGAAAACACTTAAAATGTATTAGCTATTATTATTATGTATCAGTGGGATTGGAGCACCTGTTAAAGGCTATCTACCCTAGCCCTATTACAGACGAAGGAGCAGAGGACCACTTGGCTGACTTGCCCTGGACTGCATGGCTAGTAGGTAGAAGTCAACACTGAAGCAGAAACTTTACCTAGTTTTCGTCGGTATGAAAGGGAATTCTAGAGTCTCTAAGACCCTAGAATTCCCTTTCAACCATCTGAAAAACTGAACTTAGGTCAAAAGTTCCCATGTCTGAGAAAACTCATGCCAAACCATTTCTCCTCCAAAGTTAAACCAGGATTTGTGCTTTAAAAATAGAGATATAGAACTCTTTTGGCAAGAACTAGCAAATTCTTGTAAGAAACAATCTATCCAAAGTGGAATGGTGGCAAGAAGAATAAGTTACAGTGAGTCATTTCTTAAAAATATATTTTAAGTTTTTAGGAGAAAGGGAAGCAGATGAGCCCCACACCTGTGGGCAGCACTGGGGCAGCAGAGTCGCAGGAGCAATAGAGTCAAGGAAGAGCTCACATGGCTGCACTGGAAGGAGGTTCCTGCTCAAAGCCCAGGCCAAAAGGAGAGATTAAATTTAGCAGAAACATTCTAAGCCTAGGCTGTCAAGAACTGTGGGTCACTTCCATGATTAATGGCAGCAGTGAGGGTAAAGAGCAGAACAGTTTTTTGAACCTTTCATCCCACACAGAGAGGAACATCTCTCAAGGAAGCACCCAAATCTCGCTCCATTTTCAGATCCTGGGAGGTGCAAGGGTGCAAAGCAGCAAGATTAGGAGAGGAGAAAAGGGAAATGAGACGGCATGACCAGGTGCTCTGGGGCCAGGCCGAATGTCCTCAGGAAAATCTTCCACGGACAGAGATGAAAGAGTGAGGGGAAAGCCAGGGGTACCTGAACAGCACAAAACAAAAAGAGGCTATCTTGTCTTTCTCCCCAACCCCTTTTCTGGAAAGAAGTCTGTCATAAGAGCAAACCTGCCAAAAAAATGATTAATAACAATATCCAAGAGAACATCATAGATTCTTGAGTGTGAAAATGCAGGAGAGAATGATTTCCAGTAGTTCTTAAGCTCAACAATAGGGCAGACAAAAGTCACAAAATATGTGCAAGCTTTATTTTAAAGTAAAGGGGCATTACATAAAATCAGCCTGTGAAGTGTAGAGGCAGTTTATAAAGGATAAAACTCCACTGGTAGGAGAGGACTGAGCAGGCACCTTTCTATGAAGTTTAAGAAAGAAATCACAGAAGAAGTAAAGAGATATGAAGAGAAAGGAAAAAAGAAAGTACACTGAGGACCGTCCTATCCAATTGTCAACTCACCAGGGACAGTTAGTAGATTCAAAACAGCCCACTGCTTTCTGAATACTTGGGCTATTTATTAAAACAACCACAAACACAAAACTAGCCTAACTCATTGGTTGGCCTGGGTCCAAAAATACTGGGAGTCAATGACTCAGTAATTTATTTTCCTGCTATATTTTGCTCTTATCAGAATTACTGTGGCTGTGTGTTCTCCTTGGGGCTTCTTGCTGAGGGCTTCACATGGTGAAACCTCAGAAAGGGTCTGGGTTCTTTACAGCTGCTGATCCAAGGAAAAAATGGAATGTGCTTCCTTGATTCCATTCTATTAGTTCCCTCTTGAAGATACTCTTTTTTCCTCCCTCTGTGGAGAAACATTTCCTTCTATGTCACACAAGATGAGTCATTTTTGCAGTTTTAATTCCTTCCCCATGAGTCCTACAGTAATACCACAGCTACTAAAGTATTTTTTGTAGGAAAAGAATTATACCTTAGTCACTTAAATATAATCACTAACTTATGTGCTAGTCATCAACTCTCAGACTTGAAAAACACTCCAAAATTCTTCTTGGAGTATGAGAGTATTCAAGGACAAAAGGAGAAGCCAAGTGAAATCTGGGCTGTGTGATAACCGGGAAGAAAATGAGAAGACCAAAGTTACATTCTCCATACCGTGACATAATACGATACCCATACAGTCCATCACTCAGGAAATGTCTATGGACCTATTACAGATGGGCACTGTTTTTAGGTGTTTGGGATAGTGATCAATGAAGAAAAAACCAAGATCTTTGCTTTCATTCTGGAGAGGGGAAGAGGTGGTAGAATTTGGAAAAGACAGACAATAAACAATAGGCATAATGAAGTAAATTATATCGTACAAATTATATAGTAAGAAGATAAACGTCACAGAAAAAGAAAACAAAAAGTAGTCCAGGGTCAGTAATTTAGGGGCTTGGGGAGAATGGTTACAATTTCAAATATGATGGTCAGGGTATGCCTCAATAGGAAGTGCAAACACTTGAAGTGTGGTGGGAAGCAGCCATTCAGAAGTTGTAAAATACCTTGACAAGCTGCTTTACCTCCCTAGCATTTCAATCTCTTGAATAGTGTGGAGAGTGATTGAGGCAGAAGCCAGAAGAATGGCACCACATTATAAAAAGGACTTTTTAAAAGAAAATTATGTCCAAGCACTATTTCCCTACATGGAAATCAAGTGAATACTTTCCAAACTTCACCTGGGAAATAAGAACAATAGCAGAAAACCTCACAATGTATGTAAACAAATACTTATTCACAATGTTGCTGTGTTATCTATGGTTTAGAATTCTTTTTGAATTTCCTTCTATACATATGTTCAAGCTAAAGTCATCTGTTTTAGATCATGGCACCCTGGAAGGCAAGAACTAGTGTATGTACCTACATTTAAATATCTGCACAACGCTATGTACATAGGCTGATATGTAACAAATACTATTTGATGATAATTAGGAGCATCTCATTTTTCTTATAACGTGAACATATTTTTTAACCCAAATAGCTCTTAAGTATTTAAGGAAAAGTCACACCTCTTCAAAGTGCCTCCAGGAAGCAGATGAGCAATGTAGTGTGATGCAGTAAGATGCACAAAGCTTGGGCTTTGGAAATAATCTGCCTGGGTTTCAGACTCTGCCTCCCCAGGTATGAGCCGTGCAACTTTGGTAAATCATTCAACATTGCCAAATTTCAGTTACTTCACCTGCAAAAACTCAAAAAGTAATACCTATCCCCAAGGTGTTTGTGTTATTCAGCTAATGGGTGTGGCCATCCTTGGCATTACCTGTCTCATAAAAGATATTGAATGTAGCCGGGCGCGGTGGCGCACGCCTGTGATCCCAGAAGTTTAGGAGGTGGAGGCAGGAGGATCGAAAGTTTGAGACCAGAGGCAGTCTGCGTAACTTAGTGAGACCCTGTCTCAAAAAGTAAAAAAAAAATGGGCTCGGAGTGCAGCTCAGTGGTCCAGCACTTGCAGAGCATGCAAGCATGAGGCCCTGGGCTCAACCCCCAGTACCACAAAAAAAAAAAAAAAAAAAAAAAAAAAAAAAAAAAAAAAAAAAAAAAAGACAGTGAATGTTGATTTTCTCTCTGCCAAATCTTCACTTGCACCCCAGCTCCTGATCCCCAAGATACACACACAGAGTCAGTCAGTGAGTAAATAAATGCTTTGCTTTACAGGGCAAACATAAAAGACAGCTAAACCCTCCTCACTCCAGCCCACCAGTCCTGGCAGCCTCTTGGCTGTGGAATCCGTGGTTACTTCCTTTCTCAAGGAGGAGATATTATTCTCCTTTGACAGATCTTTTCCTGGACACACTCTCAGAATTCCCTGAGGTTCTTATCGCAGCTAACGGATAATAATGCAGAGACAATGGGAGTGAATAATCACTTTCTCCCAGCTAAAGACTTCCTTTATTGACTTCACATCAATATCTTGCTGCCAAATCAACCTCTTATTCTAGTCAACTATTAAAAGCAATTTTCTTAAAACTGAAAATAGCCTTCAACCATAAATCATACTAACTTCAATTACTAGCTACTTAGACCATTATGGCATTACAGTACTAGAATGTTCACAATATTAAAATATTTACAAAATTAAATTGTTTATATTTCTATTTGTCTTTTTTGTTTTTTGCAGTACTGAGGGCTTGAACTCAGAGCCTTGCACATACTTTGCAAGCATTCTACCACTGAGCTGTACTCCCAGACCCTTTTTTAATTTTTTTTATCTTGAGACAGAGTTTCACTAAATCACACAGGCTGCCTTGGGCCTTGAACTTGGGATCCTCCTTCCTCTGCCTAGTTGCTGGGATTACAGGCATGCACCACCACACCTTGCTCTAATTGTCTTTATCCCTTAAAAATGCAAACAAATACATGAGTGAAGAAATATATTATTTAGTTATTCCTTCTACAAGATAATGTGGATGATGGTAATTTGTTAATAAATATTTACTTAGTATCTAGAATGACAGCATTATCTAGGCTTTATTGAAAGAGAAACTAAAAGCCACGTAATTAAATTGAATGTTCTTGTGACTTAAATGACACAAAGCATTCATTTAGATTACGGACAGTGTTTTATATTGCTGTATCCCAGGCACATAATAGGGAACCCAGAACACAGCAGACAGTCAATAAATCTTTACCAAATCAAATGAATAAATTACTATTTGGTTTTTATACCAAGGATCAACTATGACCTTTAATCCCCCAAAGATACACACAAACACATTATATGTGAACCATACCCACAACACCAGAATCTAAGATTCCAACTCTGAAAGAGTAGCTAGAACAATTTCTTTTTGAGGCAATTCTGCTTAGTTAGCACATTATTCCCTCCCCCCCCCCACACACACATACAGTTTTATTTCTTTTGTTTTTGTACTAAAGATGTTTGTATAAAAACAGGATCTTTGTTGCTTAGTAATTCATCTGCTCCAGCTGCTTGTGTTCTGTTCCCAATCAAAATTCTTGGTTGTCAGCCTTCTCATCACTTTTATAAGGACTGAAGTGAATTGGCCAGGCTTGCTCCATTCTCCCCTGTAAGGAACACTAGGCACTGAGCTTCCAGACATCACTCCTCTGTTTGCTTCTAGCCTGGGTTGCATGTGTGCTCAAAGACACTGGTTCGAGCCAAGAGCATGACAAGGTATTATGCCATGCTTAGTCTCTCATACTCTGTCTATTAGAACTTACCAAAAACATGCCCATGGATTAACAGAAGACCCCCTTCCCAGTTTCAAAATTTTCTAGCTTCAAGGTAGGGCAGGGTCACCCAAAAATCAGGGAAGGGACATGGGAGAGCGTTCTGAAAGCTCAGAAAGAAATCACGAAAGGGTAGGTAGGAAATTAATGAATTACTCCACCAGAGGGAAAAGCATGTGGGAAAGCAGATCACCTACTCTTAAGTGTCAACTCAGTTTAAAGCACTTTATTAATCATGCACACATATTTTCCAATGTCTAATTCCCATAGTGTTCTCCGTTCCTGATTTGCCTGACCCTTTCCCAGAGCTCTGTGTCTCTTATGTCTTCTCACTGTTTCCCCAAAAGGGACAATAAACAATTTCCTAGGCACTCATCATCATAAACCTTGACATGTTAAATTACACCCTCCTCTGTTTATGGACCACAGTGGACCCATAAAACCCCTCCCTCACCAGCAACCCACCCACACAAAATTCTCACTTCCCCTTTTCCCTGCTTTAGGACATTTCCTAAAGGAGCAACTGAGCCACACTCACCACCTTCCCCAACTTCTCCCTGTGACTGGTTTGTGCCCCACTCTCAGGACACCAAGGAGTTCCTTACCTGGAAGGCAGTTACACTCAAAAGTGAAGTCGCCAGTCTGCCGGCAGGTGCCTCCATTGACACAGGGGGAGGGTGCACAGGGCATGTAGGGGCTGTCACAGTGCTGGCCTGTGAAGCCCTGGGGGCACTGGCACTGGTAGGCCCCGGGCAGGTTAAGGCAAGTGCCACCATGCTGGCAGCGCCCTGGAATGTCACACTCATTGACATCAGTCTCACACTTCTGTCCTGTGAAGCCTGCGAGGCACTTGCAGGAGAACTGGCTGGCCACTGTGGAACAGGTGCTTCCATTTGCACAGGGATGAGACAGGCAGGCATCCGTCCACTGGCACAGCTTCCCTAAAGGAAGGATAACAGAGTTCAGAACTGCAGATGGGAACAGGAGCCAGCCCCACACACAACACCCCTTCTCCCTTCCAACAGGTGACAGCAGGAGCTACTGCAGGAGATACCAAAGCCCTCTGATTTTACAGAAAGACAAATCAGAGCCATCTCAAGATCATGTGACACAGGGCATGTTCCAGAAAATTTCCAAAGACTCAGTGCATGGAGCATATGAGGGGACTGTATGTGGGTCGCAGGAAGCCCAGCCCTTCCATTGGTCCCCATGGGGTCTGGACCCATTTGCTCTCTCACAGCTCCCTGTCTTTACACAAGCTGCTCCTCCATTTGGATTGCCAGCTTCCTTTTTGTTTACCTGGTGAACTCTCCCTTATCTTGACAACTCTGTTCAACAATCTCTACCTCTATAAAGCCATCCTTCATGCCCCCCACACCCACTCCAAGGGTGATGTTCCCTCCTATTATACCAGCTGTCACACCAACAGGGGCTGGGTCCCTGTGGAAGATTCTCAAGTCATATCTTTTAAATAAAGCAAACAGACTGATATTTTCCACAATATAAAATTACTAAATAGACCTTTGAGGTGACAGAAATAAGTCAATACCACTTCTGTTTCCTTTATACACAGCACACACATAAACAACAGTTTATGTTGCTGTTTTGCTATAAATATGTTTGATGTGTTTGGAGATGGTGTTCTCTGTATATCAAAAGAAAGAGAAGCTGCCATGAGGACAGGGGTCCAGAAAGGTAACTGTTGTGGGCTTTCCCAGGCAGAAAGGCAGCAGGAAGACACTGCCCTGATGATTCCTAAGGCATGAGTCTATGGGAAGCAGAGCAGACTCTTTGAGGGAGAGACAGGGAATGGGAAGGGAGAAGAGAGAGAGAAATACATACATGCTTCTAGTAAATTTGGTATTCTCATGACTTTTTGTTTTCAATAGCCTAGGTCTTCATTTTTGTATTGTTTTTGTGTGCTTGTTTGTTTGTTGAGATATGATCTTACTATATAACCCAGGCTGGTCTCAAACTTGAGATCCTGCTGCCTCAATCCCCCAACTGCTGTTATTACAGGTGTGCACCACCATGCCTGGACCCTCGCCTAAGAGTTTTATTTTTTAAACTAGAGATGAGCACTCCCTGAATTTGTTAATACTCCAGTTGGTTGTCCAAATCCTTGGCCCACAGAAAAATAAATGAGAGACATGACAGCTTTGCTAAAAGGAGGAAAGATGTGGCACGTAAGCACACAGGAATGTTCTCTGCTTATCAAGAGATGTCGAATTAAAAGGGAAAGGTGCAATAAAAATTTGAGCACAGTACATGTATCTCAGGGTGCTAAGCAGAGAAGAAGTGAAGGAGCTGCCATTTTTGTTCCTTTTTTTTTCCTTCATTCCTCAGAGATACTTAGCAGTGGAAAAGAGAGATAAATGATTACTTCTGGCAACTATGGATATCATACTGCTTTCCCATAACTGAAACAGAAAGGCTCTTAAACGTGATTTCCCACATACACTATGTGTAGGCACTAACCTGCTGCCTCTGCTTCTTCATCTATGAGTGGAGATGAGCTAACAAGATCTAACTAGGTGAGGTAAAGGGGGCTCACAAAAACCAAAAGGATGAATCTGACCTGTAATGATTTATAACGTGAGAGACAGAATGGTAAACATAAAGATGGTCAGAACCTGCAAAACACCAAGAGGAGATCCTTTCAATGGCAGTGGAAGAAGTTTTAATTGGGGACCCATTTCAGAGTGACATTTTAATTATGAAGAAGGTATTATTGCCACTTCTACTAATCAGGATTAAAATGTCATAAATGGTGTTCCCTCCCTTTGCCTTGCAGTAGCAAAACAACGCAAAACTGACAATCAGGAAGAGATTACTCTCATAATCACCAGATCTCTTCAATGAATCAATCCTGTCATGGTTACAATAAAGAGAATGCTTCATTCCAATTACTCTCTGCCCCCACCAGCATTTTTTGATGAAAAATTAATAAAGCAAGTATTACAAGCTAATTGATCCAATCTAGTCTTCTGAGTACATTTTTCTTTTTTTGTTGATTGAATTATTTATAGAACTACTGGTTTAGTGCTTAAGACAGGGGACAAAATGGAGAACAGTTCTCCTTTTCTTACCTAAATTAATAAATGCCAATAGTTCACTTTGAATAAAGCACAAATCTACCTCTGAAGAGCCCAAGATCTATTCAGGTGAAAGACATATAAAAAATTAATTACAATAAAATGCAACATAAAGATGACAAAACTAAGCAACTAACTCCCTAAACGGATCATGAAAAGGTCACTAAGACACAGCTTTAAAACCACTGGGTAATCATCAATTGTAGAAAAGAACATTCCAAGCAAAGGGGTATACAACTGCACGGAAGTGACAGAAGGTACATTTTCAGGAAGTAATGAGAAATTCGGTACAATTAGACCTAGATGGCTTTGAAGAATTGAGGCTATGAAAAGACTTTTTGGCTTGGACTGTGATGGGCATGGAAGCCAATAAAAAGTTAATTCTGTAAATGGTGAAAAGTCATGAGAGAGCTAGGCACTGTGGAACATATCTGTAATCTCAGAGACTAGGGAGGCTGAGGCAAGAGGATCTCAAGTTCAAGCCCAGAGGCAGCCTGTACAATTTAGTGAGACCTTGTCTCAAGACAAAAAATAAAAAAGGAGCTGAGGGGGATGCTCAGTGTCAGAGCACTTGCCTAGCATGAGCAAGGCCCTGGGTTCAACTCCTCAGTACTAGGATAAAAATGTCCTGAGACATTATAAGCCAAACCAATGAGTTTATTAAGACAATTTAGATTTATAAGTATAGATATAACAATATGATAAGTGAGTAAGATGAAGAAAAAATTCAGGTCAGAAAATCAGTTAAAAAACTGTCTCAGGCCAGGTGTGGTGGTGCATGCCTATGAGCCCAGCACTCCAGACGGTAAGGCAGGAGGATTGCAAGTTCAAGGCCAGCCTGGACTACACATCAAGACCCTGTCTTTAAAAAAAAAAAAAAAAAGACTAGGAAACTACTTTTGGAATCCAGGAGAGAGTTCCCATGGCCCTCACCCACAGAGTGGTGGAGGAAGAGGAGAGAAGTAGGCAGGTGAGAAGTAACTCAGAGGCTGGGGTAGGAGACTGACTTTAAGTGGAGTAAGGACAAGGAAGAGGTTGGTGATTTGGAGTATACATTTGTGTCAATTATTTACATCAGCACATTGAGTTTAAGATACCCATAGAAATTTTTTTTTTTTTTTTTTGCGGTACTGGGGGTTGAACCCAGGGACTTTGCATCTGCATGCTTTGCAAGTACTGGGTCACTGAGCTGTACCCCAGCTCTCTTTTTTTTTTTTCTTTTTGTTTTTTACTTTTTGAGACAGGGTCTCGTTAAGTTGGCACAGACTAGCGTCTTGAACTTTCGATCCTCCTGCCTCTGCCTCCTGAGCCACTGGGATTACAGGCATACGCCACCTCACCCAGCTTGGTGCTCATAGAATTTCTAAGGAGCCAGGTGGATGTGGAGCTAAAGGGAGACACTGAGCGTCATCAGCAACTGATGAGGACAATGACAGTGGAAGCAACTGAAGAGAGTGAGATTCCCCAGGGAGAGCTATGACATCACTCAGCACAGTGCTCCAGGAAACACAAAAATTTACTGGATAAGGACAAGGTAATGCAGAAACAAAAAGGAATAATCAGAGCTCAGAAAGCAAGAAAAGCCATTGTCCTGAATGTCCAGAGGAGATTTTATGAAATGAATATTCCACACCAACAGTTTTTCTTTGGTGACAAAGTATTTCCTTTAGTGAATTTGGATCCCCAATCCTGACATATACTTTAAGCAGTCAAACATTTGTAAGTTTCTGACCCTTTTTCTTTCTGCATCTTCACCCCTTGAAACTCTTTTCTTTTCTTTTCTTTTCTTTTTTTTTTTCTTTTTTGTGGTACTGGGAGTTGAACCCAGGGCCTCGTGCCTGAATGCTTTGCAAGTGCTGTACCACTGAGCTGCACCCTCATTTTTTTACTTTTTGAGATAGGGTCTTGCTAAATTACGCAGACTGCCTCTGGTGTCGAACTTGTGATCCTCCTGCCTCGACCACCTGAGTCACTGGGATTACAGGCGTGCGCCACCACCGTGCCCACCCCTTCAAACTCTCAAAAGGAGCCTGAGGACAGTTCCTGGAACATTGCAGCTCTTTATCATAATGTTAATGTGTTGAGGTACTCTTAGCAGCCAGACACCAAGACTGAAAGACACAACGTAAGGGGGTCTGGTGAGAGTAGGAGAGCATGGGCTTGAATCTCATGTGTTACCTGTAAAACCGACTTGGCAGGTGCATTCGTAAGTATCACGGCTGAGCACGTGGCAGGTGCCTCCATTCAGGCAGGGGCGAGACACAAAGCAGAGGTGCGAGGTCGAGTACTGGCAGTCCTCCCCTGTGAACCCTGGGGCACATCGGCACATGGCTTTCCCTAACATGGCCTGGGGCACACAGGTCCCACCATTCTGGCAGCGGTTCTTCTCGCAGGGGTTTCTATGTTGACAATACTCTCCCAAAAAGCCCTCTGGACATCTGTATGGAAAAAAACAGAAGAGTCTATTAAAATGCCAACTTCTCATAAGTCCAAAAACTTCCAGTAAAACAATGTAGTCCATTCAAGAAAACTCTAAACTGTGAATCAAGAGACTTGAAGGTAAACCGATGAAACTGCCTCATTTTAGGAGGAGTGCTCAGAGAACTTAACCACACAATCCCAGGTCCTTTTGCTTCTTGGCAGGTGACTGACTACCAGGTAAGATGATCCAGCGAGGTCTGCCATGGCCAGTCAGCACGACCCTTACTCAAAGGCAAAATACACCATGACATTGTTCATGTAGGCATAGGCTGGGCTGATATAACAGCACTTTTTTGTAGAACATTGTTCATACTTGTCTGCTTATATTCATTAACTTTCTCATTTTGACCATTTGATAGGATTAAGATGTTCACATGATAATGCATGGACTCAACTCTCTAATTCTTCCAATTTAAAATATAAAAGACATCATGTGCTTGTTCTCAATTAAGTGTGGAGAAACAGTAAGTTATTCTTTCTCTCATTTCCACTGAAATGTCAGTTGGTCAGTACATAGCTTTTGGGGTGATATTCAGGTGGTTAAGACTGCAACAGAGAGAGGGGTAAGAGGGACAGGACTGGGGAGGGGCTCAAAGGTGCATTCTAAAGCCTGTTAATATACAAGTGATAGCTTTTTAAGCAAATTAAAAAATCACAAAATATAATTAAGAGAACATAAAATATTTAAGGCACCACATAAACACCAAAGTGTAAGAGGGAAATAATTCAAGAATAACATTCTATAACATTTTCCTCATTGGAATACTGAGGAATCTTTTCAAATGTCACCACCCAATTCATAAAATGCACAATCATTCCAAATTGTCTGTAATATTTATGACAATTTTCTCTAAACAGCACCAAAGAGGCATAGGAAATTTTCATTTTCATACTGGAGAAGTTATTTAAATGGGACCACTAAGAAGTATTTTAAAAGAATGCAAAGACTTTCATTCTAACTATGAATTTTGGTGTTTGGGTGGACCCCAGATAGAGGCTTTCAACCTATTTGTCCATTTTACCTGTTGGAGAATAGAAAAGTGAATGCAGAAATCTGTTCCACCATCATCTTAAAGATAGCATGTTTAAACCAAACTCCAAATCTGCCCCCTCAAAACCAGCTTCTGTTATGAATCCTTCGCCCAGTCACTGATGTCCTGATGCTCCTAACTGCCTAGACCCGAAGCACTGAGATCACTCTGAATTCCTTCCTGTCTTTCCCATTTGTGTCCAAGACATTTCATTAGCCGTTGGTTGGCAAAGCGAGGTCTCCAGGGGTCAAAGTTATTGAGAAAAGAAGGAAGGCCAGATATTAGGGAACTAAGAACATGGGCTGGGGTTTAGCTCAGCTGTAGAGCTATACTCTGCACTTTCTGAGGACCCAGGTTGATCCCCAGCACCACAAAAATGGGAGAAGGATGTGGCAGTCCTATCCCCCAAAAAACAATTCTGCAAACAATCAGCCATTGAAAACCCTATGAGGGCTGTTATGAGTTGGAACCAACTTGATGGCACCAAACAACAAAATGACAGACAGAATATGCTTGGAATATGCTTGGAAAAACTGCACAGTAGCTAAATGGCTGTGGGAGAAAACAGAGCTGGTAACAGCTACAGCAGCCATGATTTAAGGAGCCACAGCCTCCTCCGTCCTTCCCAGAGCTGCATACTGGAAGAGCGGCAGAGGAGTAGACAGGGCTCTGAGCTTCTTCATGAACAGGTCAACCTAGAGATGAAGATACAGTGAACAGACTTCACAACACGGAAACCAACAGCTAGCTGAAGGTGACAATGAGGAGCCTGCACCTCAGAGGGTCAGGGGTCTTAGTGCTGTGATCTGTGGCAGGTTATTTATCCTCACTGACTACCAACTGCCTCACATCTTAAGTAGTTAAGAAGGCTACCTACATCATGGGATTGTTGTGAGAACTGAACAAACCCAAGTATGTGAAAAACTTTATGAGTATTAAAAAGTTTTCCAAATGAAAAACATTTTTCTCCTTTGTGCTTACTGAGGAGAATGTGATGCCATGTCCAAATCACAGCTTGACTTGATAATAGAATGTGGAGGGCTTTTTTTTTTTTTTTCTTTTTTTTTTTTTCTTTTTAAGTAGAGGAGCAAAGAGCACCAATGCTTCATGGCTAAAATTAACCCTGAGTTGGATTATTAAAAGCACTTGCAGCTTATTCAAGAAATGTGTTATGGATGATGTTACAAACTGCCACACAATTCTCATTCACAGTGACAGCCCTCTGGGCATTAGGCCTGGCTAAGAACTCTTGGTTCTCTCAGATGGGAATTATTCACCTTGTAAATAACAGCAAATTTCTAAACCTGGGTGGGCTCTGCCCAGCTTTGCTCCTATACTGCTACACCACCCCCAACACCACCATGTGACATCTGCTAAGAGAATGCAAACTTGTTTAAATGTTAGCATTATAAGCACACAAAGAAAACATAAGGTTCCCAGGAAAACAAAAATGGAGCAACATGAAAGTTTCTGGAACTAAACCAAAGTATTTCTGAATTATCTGTTTCTAGGGTTTAATACACATTGCTGCTCCCCACCAAGTATGGAAAAATAGATTCAACTAAAACATGTTTAAGAAACCACGAAAAGTAGAGACTGGCAAAGCGTCGCTTGCAGATCTAATTTGGCCCACTGCCCATTTTTGCATGGCCTGTGAACCGCGAACAGTTTTCACATTTTTAAAATAGTTGAAAAAATCAATATAGTAGTATTTTGAAAATTATATAAAATTCAATTGTTTATGTTCATAAATAGGCTTACTGGAGCACAGCCATGCTTGCTTATTTAAAAATGGTTCGTGGCTGCTGTTGCACTTTAACAGAGCAAAGCAGTTGCAATGAGACCACATGAGCCACAAAAATATTTACTCTCTGGCACTTTACAGAAAAAATTTGCCAACTCCTAAATTGAGAATACATGGAGCCTATTAATAGCTTCCAATATGCTTATTAATAATGATGTTAATAAGGAAGAATATTGTCTTATTAGTTTCCACAAGAAATATTAAACTCATTCTATTCATTCATTGTTACAACTAACATTTAACAAATACCTATTATGTGCCAGGCATTTTTCTAGGAGTCAGGTTTCTGTAGCCATGGGTTCTGCATCCATGGATTCAACCAACCATGGATCAAAAACGCCCAGGAAAAAAGTTGTGCCTGCACTGAACATGTTCAGACTTTTTTGTCATTCCCTAAGTATCTAGAATCACAACTATTTACATAGCATTAACATTGTATTAGCCTGCAGCTATAGCCCTGTGGCATCCGATCCTGTCAGATCTCAGAAGCTAAGCAGGGTCAGGCCTGGTTAGTACCTGGATGGGAGACCGCCTGAGAACACCAGAAGCTGTAGGTTTGGGAGAAGGACCTGGCAACCCCCTCCCAAAAGTCAATCTGCCATCGAAAACCCTATGAACAGCAGTATTTCCCCTGTTGTACAGAGGGTCGCTATGAGTCGGATACCGACTCGACTGCACCTAACAACAACAACAACAACATTATATTAAGCAGTACAAGCAGTCTAGAGATGACTCAAAGTATATGAGAGAATGTGTGTAAGTTATACAAAAATACATTGCCACTTTATACACAGGACTTGAGCATTCTCAGATTTTGGTATCTGCCAGAGGCCTTGCAGACAATTCCCCACAGATATTGTACTATACTAGGAAAATCCTTGCACTCATGGGTTTAAATTGTAGTAGGGAAAGAAAAAATAAATAAATAAGTAAAAGACACAATATGTTAGCTGGAGTAAATGCTATGCAGAAAAATAGAACAAGAAGGGATGGAGCTGGAGATGGGGAATGGAGTGAATATGGAGAGGTGCTTCAGGTTGAAACAGGAAAATCAGGGAAGGCATCCTGGAAAGGGCAATATTAGACTCATGATATGAATGAGGTGAGGGTCCAGCCATGCGGGTGACTAAGGGCAAAGTGTTCAAGGCAGAAGGAATAAGGCATGCAAAGGCCCTAAGACAGGGAGCAGTCCTGGCATGTTTGAGGAATGGCAAGGGGACCTGGAGACATCTACTACTATGCCAAAGGGAGGAAGAAAGAGGAGGAGAAAACAGACAAAAGCTGTATCTGAGGTGCAGATCAGTTGGGGACTTTACTCCACTAGAAAGAAGGGTTTAGGGTTTTACTCTAAGCAAGGCAACACTTGTATTTGATGTACAATAGACTCATTCCCAATGCCCATGTATTGAACCACATCTTCACATGAAACTAGATCTACTTGCTTGTACAATAAGACTTGATTTCCTATTTCAAGTATTCTACACAGCTAGACATCAGTCTCTTTACTTTTACATTAAAATACATACAGGTCTCTTTTAACTTACCTTTTTCACTAAGTCCTGTTTCCCTATCCAAATTCTTCCTTCAAAAGCGAGCTTCTATGACTAACTTCACAGATATTTCTCTTTCTTTTCCATCTACTTCTTCTCCTCCATCCCCATACTGGAGGTTGAACCCAGAGCCTTCCATGTGCTAAGTAGGAGCTATACCACTGACTCGCCCCCCTAACCCCTTTTTCACTTTTTATTTGGCAACAGGGTCTCACTAAATTGCTCAGGCTGCCTCTGAACTTGTGATCTTCCTGCCTTAGCCTCCTGAGTCACTGGGATTATGGGTGTACACCACAGCACCCAGCTTCCATCTACATCTTATTTGCCTCCTGTAACACAACTTTCATTCTAAGTACCACCTAGAAACTATGTCCTAAGAGCAATGACTTTTCCTTGTCAGGTTCGATGGCCTCATTGAGACGCCATTATAAGCAACTTCTCTTTTCCTGCATGAGATAGTACTGACCACTCCCTACATCACTTCATCTTCCTTCCCTTGGCTTCTGTGACTCCCTTGGTCTGTCTCAAAGCCTGGTAAAGCCTTAGTCTAGATTGCTGGCTCCTTTTCTCCTTTTCCCCATCAATCCAGACTACCTTACATAAAGTTCAAGCCTGACCTGTGCTGCTCTTTTCTCTCGCATGTATTTTGGTATCACTGTTGTTGTTATTCACTTGGTTTTAAACAACTACCTAAATGTAACTGACTCCAAAATAAACCACTCCAGCCCCATATGCTCACTTTTCTAGAAACTATCCATCTACTCCAGAATGTCCTGCCAATAGTTGAAACTAAACATTTGGAAAAGAGATCATTTTCCCATGAAACTTTAATTCCTCCAATTTTCTAAGGATTTCATTCACAATTTAAATTCACTTTTAGTTAATCCCTTTAAGTTATATATAATTTATTACTATATTCTGACCAGTCTTGTTAACTGAATTCCCACAATGCTTATCATTCATGTTCAGTTTCCCTTTTGATACAAGTTCTGATCATCTTGAAAGTCTCAGGCCAGACATCTTGTGGCTGGCTATTTCCCTACTTCCACCCAACCCCGGAATAACATAACCTTCAGGTACATTATAGTAATCTCTACCCAATGAAATAATCGTGTCTAAAATATTACTAAAAGAAGATAATCGGTCTCTACTTGAATACAAACATATAGCGTGGTGCCTGACAAATAGTAAGAACATAATAAGCTTGGCATCGTGGTGCACGCCTGTAATCCCAGTGGCTTGGGAGGCAGAGCCAGGAGGATCGCAAATTCGAGACCAGAGGAAGTCTGCGTAACTTAGCAAGACCCTGTCTCAAGAAGTAAAGAAAAAAAAAAGGGCTGGGGGTGCAACTCAGTGGTCCAGCACTTGCATAGCATGCAAGCGCGAGGCCCTGGGTTCAACCCCTAGTACCGCAAAAAAAATAAAATAATAATAATAATAATAATAATAATAAGTGCTTGAAGTTATTATTATTCCTGCTATTAATAGTATATACTCTAGAACCAGACCAGCTGGATTTCAATCCCAGCTCCATCATTTATTCCATGTGTGATTTTGGACAAAGTATTAACCAGCCTTGTGTATAACAGATTTAATTATAGTGCCCACCCTCATAGGGTTTTTTGATTTTTGTTTTGTTTCTTTTGGCAGTAATGGGAGATTGCACTCAGAGCCTCACACATGCTAGGCAAGCGGTCTACCACTAGAGCCACAACCCCACCCACTTTTTTATTTTTGAGACAGGGTCTCACTAAATTGCACAGGCTGCCTCTGGCCTCAAACCTACAATCTCCTGCCTTAGCCTCCCAAATAGCTGGGATTACAGGCATGCACCTGGCCCTCAAAAGGTTTTTAAATCATTGTAAAGCACTTAGAACACTACCCAGCACATAGTAAACACTATGTATTTGTTAAGTGAGGTAAATTTACTGGTTCACTGCTTCAACAGTCTTCAGTCTTACCACTGTCAGAAATTTCTTTTTTAAGTCTTAAAATTCTGCCTCTTCTCCTAGGTATATACCCAAGATAACTGAAACAATATGTCCCCATAACAAGAATGTTCTTAGGAGCATTATTCGTAACAGCCAAAAAGTGGAAACAACTCAAATGTCCATTAGCTGATGAATAGATAAATAAGATGTGGTATATCTATGCAATGAAATATTATTTACCCATGAAAAGGAATGAAGTTCTGATACTTGCTACAACATGGATGAACCTTGAAAACATCACTGTAAGTAAAAGAATCCAGATACAAAAGACCATATGTATGATTCCATTCACAAGAAATGTCCAGAAGAGGCAAATCCACAGGCATAGAAAGTAGGTTAGTGTTGCCAGGGGATGGGGAAAGGGGAAATAGAGAGTGACTGCTAAGAAGTAGATAGCTTCTTCTGGAGGTGATGAAAATACTTTCAAAATTAGATATTACCAGCAGGCCCATGACTCTGTCAACATACGAAAACCACTAAATTATACATTTTAAAATGTAGATCTTATGAGAGTTACATTTAAACTTTAAAAAGAACAACTCTGCCTCTCTACAAATTCCATCTACTGGCCATCTCTATCCTCTAAAACAAAAAGAAACAAGCTTTCTGCTTCTCTTACACATACCTCTTTAAGAATCTAAAGATACATATACTTAAAGTGGACTCTCTGTTTTCTTTTTCTCCAGGATTCAGTGCTTTAGACTATTCCTCTGTATAAAATTATCTCCAGGTTTCCTCACCTTTCCATGGCTCTTCTCTGCTTAAGATAACAATAGTAATAATTGTCATAATGAACAGTATTTTTAAGCACTTACTATGTATTATATACTTGCCAAATATTTTCCCCTAATGAGTCTGTCAGCTTGTCATGCTGTGAGGACTTGCATGTTGCTCTAATGCTGAAAGCTGTACCACCAGTATTTCAGATACAAGCAGGGCTACCTTTGATGAATAGGTTTAAGCTGAGCTTCCAGACTAAGACAGACTAGGAAGAAGGGCCCAGCAGCCCATTCCTAAAACAATTAGCCACTGAAAAATCCTATGAATAGCAGAGAAGTACTGTCAAACCTAGTGCCAGAAAATGAGCCCCCCGGCTAGAAGCCTTTCAAAATACAACTCAGGAAAAGTTGACTCCTCAAAGTAGAGGCAACCTTAATGACGGGAGTGAGGTAAAGTCCCTGGACCTCCATTTGCTGATGTGGCATGACTCAAAATGAGAAGAAACATAGTGGTGGCAACAATGGCTCAAACATAAAAAGATCATGTGCTTAGCACAGTTTTGGGTAGTGTTTCATTCTGTTGTACATAGGGATGCTATGAGTCAGACCTGCCTCAACAATACCCAACAACAACAACAGACATTTTTCAGTTATGACCTTTATTACATCCTATAATGCTATATTACATTCTGACCTCCATTCTACACATGAGGAGCTTGAGTCTTAGAAAAACTAAGATTTCACACTTAGTAGATGTTAGAAGCAGGCTCCAATCCTAGGTATAACTGTAGATTCCATTATTCAACACTGGACTATCCTGCCTCCTCCAGCTCATCAAAAATCTGTTTAAAATGTGATGTCTTCCAGGCCATCCGGGACTACATAGTAAGACTCTGTCTCAAAACAATGTGGGGTCCAAGATAAAAATAAAATAAAATAAAAAAATAAAAACCATAACACATATGGTCTCATCTATGAAGCACAGAACTGAACCATCATCACCTCCTGCTCTGGCCCTACAGCTCTCAGCCTAAAGATGTGTTCACTTTCCGAGAAGCCATAAAATACTATTATGTGCTACTGAACATACAGTCACCCAGAAGTCTCAGAGTCTTATTTCGCAGGAGCTACTTTTTTTGCCCTGACTCGACAACATCTAACAACCTTTTTTGCCATATTTTTCTCATCCTATAACAACAACAATGCTTGTATAGTGTTTTATAATTGGAATTGCCATTTGTTCCTTTTAAATTTGTCACGTTGAATCTTTACCCCAAGTTTCAATGATTGAGACAACTTTTATACTACATTCATAAAAATCACAGAATTTCAGCACTGTACCATACTCAAAGCCAACTGAACCTTCATTGCATGGATAAAGATATCAAAGCTAACTGACCTGCCACAAGTTTGTCATCTGTGAATCTAGCAGTTTCATCCAGGTTTTTTTTTTAATTGGAAATTTTTAATGTACAACTTAATGTGTTTCATTCTGACATGCATTTCATTGTGACATTCCCATATATGCATTTCATTGTACATTGCACAGATAAGTTCCCCCTTACCCAGTTTCACCCAGTTTTGCATCATCTACAAATTTATCCCTGTCTTGACCTAGATATTCCAATAAAACATCCCTTAATTAAAAACATGCTATTAAGTCTTGCCCCAAGAATAGCATCTATTCAGGGAGCAATATTATCCTAACTATACCAGCCTCCTGGGCTAGGATTTAGCTCAGTTGGTAGAGTGCTGCGCTGCAGTCTCTGAGGTCCCGAGTTCAATTCCCAGCACCCCAAAAATGGGAGAAGGGCCTGGCAATCCACTCCCGACACAATCCCGAAACAGTCAGCCATTGAAAACCCTATGAAGGTCGATATGAATCAGATACCGACTCGACAGCACCTAACAACAACAACAACAACATACCAGCTTCCTGCTCACATCTCTCCACAGAGACAGCCTGGAATTCCTTGCAGAAATTGTTGTTGTTGTTAGGTGCTGTGAAGTCGGGTCCAACTCATAGCAACCCAGAATGAAACACTCCCCGACACTGTGCCATGTCTGGCACTATAGTCAGTGCTTCTCTGCTATTCATAGGGTTTTCAATGGTGGATAGTTTCAGGAGTGGATTGCCAGGCTCTTCTCCCTTTTAGAAATAGTACTACTTAAAGAATCACCTTTCTCAAAGCCAGGTGCAGTGGTGCACGCCACACCTATAATCCCAGCAATTTGGGAGGCAGGAGGATCGCAAATTGGAGACCAGAGGTAGCCTGTGTAATTTATCATAATTTTCTGTCTCAGGAAGTAAAAAAATGGGCTGGGGGTGCAGTTCCATGGTACAGCACTTGCAAGGCATGCAAGCGTGAGGCCCTGGGTTCAATCGCCAGTACCTCAAAAA